>WUAR02560135.1:0-13032 GCA_015164055.2 Chrysaora achlyos | reverse complement strand
TTGGAGTTGACAGCGAAGAGGTAGGCCTACGTTTGTTTTTCGAAGACCTGTTTTTAGATAATTGATTAATGGCACTTGTCAAGTAGAGGTCCGTCATGTATTGTCCAGGACCTGGATTAATTTCTTATAAGAAACCTAGCTATGCCTTACTTAAAGCATTTTTGTATGAAAGTTTGGCCCTCCCACTTTTCTAATCTCGTTGAGGCCCTGTTGTCACCATCTATAGCTCTGTAGTTATCCCTAAAGTTGAATAATCAGCTTTGTTTCCTTTCAGAATGAAATGGGTATTCTAGAATTCATCCATAATATGGTGGAAACAATGGACAAATACTTTGATAGTGTGGTAAGATATTTTTCTACACGCTATGAGAAATAAATAAACTGTCCCCACCACAGAGCAGAAATTTTTCTTCTCAAATAATTAAGTCCGTGTGTATCTATATTTTAATTCTCTGGATTTAACCATAGTTAACTATGGTTTAAAGTAAAGAGCAGAAGTGGTAGCTGAACCACTGTGCAAGAATATAATTTCCTCAGTTTTTTATTTCACTACTTGATCCATGGTGGCTGAGAGAAATGACTGGCCGATTTAAATGCCTGGATGTTGATCATGATTCAACAAATATAGGTCTTATTCAATTTTTATTAAACTATCTTTCTTTTTTAGTGTGAGCTGGATGTATCCTTTAAAAAAATGAAATTATGTTATTTTATTATTTCTTTTGATTTTTATTAATTTGCTTGTCTTACCAACAATGGAAGAAATTAGACCTATTCTTAAAGTCATGAATGCTTTTAGCAAAGAACCCCAAAAGTTTTATCTTCAAAGACCAAAGGGATTAGCACTTAGCAATAGTTTGTTGTTGTTAATCACCTTTTTTGAGAGCCTTAATGAAGATTTTAGATCATGTTCAACATTGAAAAAGCTCATATGATCATAGATGAAATGGTGATGAATGGATACATCGTAGAGACAAACAGAACAGCTGCTATTGCACCTTTGCATGTTCTAGAACAGAAATAGTCTATATTTAAAAATTTAATTTAGTTTTGTTCTCATTAGTTAATTTATCATTTTCCATTCCTTTCTGTTTGAATTCTAACAGCTTGAGATCTGAAAAGAAAACTTTTGCATGATGCTTAAAAAATACCATGATGGCAAAAAACCCAAACTTTGTTCACAAAGACAGTCCACAAACAAGTTGATGCTTTTAACAAAAGCTGCTATATGAACCTTATTACGTATAAATCTTCCAAAAATTAGCAGAAGGCAATCGTTAAATCTTATTAATTTTTTACAAACAAAACTTCCTTTTAACATTTAATCAAGTTCCTCAAAGTGTTAAGCAATTACTCTTACAAAAAATATTCTAAAAAAATTGACTATGAAAATAGCATATATGAAAGCAAGATATCTTGATGAAAGGTTTGCGATTTACAAAAAGCTGTCTATGAAATAAGATATAAAATGTAAAAACAAAGCAAAACAAAACATATTAAATACAAAAATAAGACAAAACTCTAAATATGGTGCAAAATCGTTTGTTTTTTGTTTTGTTTGATTACAATTGTCTCTGTTAGCAAACTATAATAGCGAAATATCCGATTGAAAAAGATGTATTTTGTATAGGCTTGACTTATATTTGTATCAACAATTCGAGTGGCTACCAACGTAACTTTGTAACTAATGTTGGCATTATGAGTATATATCACCACTCTATTCCTGCTCTTGGTGCTTTTCTCCAGATTATACAAGATAGAATTTAAGTGCAATCTGTATACTTCTTTCTTGAACTTAGTCTCCTACAAAAGAAATAAGAAATGCTACAATTAAGAAGCACTTCGGGTAAAATTTATCAATGAAAATTGGTAAAATCATTCTGAAAATGTTTTGACAAGCAATTTAAAAAATCTTGTCACAAATTAATTTGCTACAAAATGCAAAACGATGCATCGTTGCATTGAAATGGTCTTTTTTAGGCCCCTAAAAAGCCTAGCAAGAAAAGGAATTGACAACATGGTAACCAGCTAAATCAAACGGGAGCTTCTACAAAAAGAAAGAGAATGAGACGCTCAACCGGATTATTCAAAGTCGGCAAATATACAAAAGAATTGCGATAAAAATTGCATGAACATTTACTTGTTTCAAAGCATTCCGATTCTTCAGCACCAAGTTTGTCTGGGCATGTGCAGGTTCTTCCACCATCAGTCCGCATGAGGCAGAAATGACTGCAGCCACCGTTTGATTCACTACATATATTCTTTCCTGGTAAAAAAAATATATCTAATTTTCACGATGTGTTCAGAAATACCAATTTATTGATATGTTTTTCTCCATCTTAATAGCTCTCATTTTCAAAAACTCTCACAGTATACGGCATTATAAATAAAATCCCCCCTCCCCAGGGAAAAGGCTTTAAGACTTTCTTCATAAGGGGGGCAGTGGTAAGAAAAAGCAACATTTACAATCCAAATCATAAAATAAAGTCAAAAATCATGTAAAGTTCATGATTCTAAAATAAGATTCGAAAATACAAACTAATATAGTTTTAGTATAATATTTTATCCCCAAAAGGGTACAGGAAACCACCAAAGAAACCCAAAAACCATAATTTCCTTTAAAATCGACTTCTTAGTTGCTAACAACGCTCTCTCCATAAATACAAACTCCAAAAAGTGGTAGGTCCACTTTAAATAACCAAAAACATTCCGTGCAACATTTACAAAATATTTCTCTGTAACAGCCATAGAACAAAATAAAGTGCGGGTATTTGGTTGTAATAAAAAATATTCTCTTAATACATTTTGAAGCTTTGTAAAATAAAATCACGATGAACTTACTTGCAGGGCATGCTGATACTGATTTGATGTCAAGGAGTCTTCCATCTTGTCCATAGCCACTCTTAACTTCTCGCTCAACAGTATTTCCTATCATATCAAACCTTCCAATGTTATCCGTTTGCCAATTAGTCCAAAATATTTTCGAGCCATGCATCGTTATGCCGAAAGGATACCCAACCTAGAAGAACCAATCAGCTTCTGATAACAAATGCCTTTTATAAGACTACTAGAGGATGTGCCGTTTTTCAGTCTTCCGTGCAAGAGTTGTATTGTAACCAAGTTATGATTATTATAAGACTGTGAAGTAGTTTTGATGTCCCATTTATCGTGCTCAAACTACTTGACTCAACAGAGACAAATTTTGTATTTGTCGAAGCTGTGACTTTGTTTACATTTTAACATCAGCCAATCAAGCAACATGGGTTTTATCACGTGGTCATAAATGCTGCACGTTGATTGGCTAATCAAAATTGTTAACAGACGAATTTGTGAACAAAACACAAAATTTGCCAACGTTATTTGAATCAGTTATCCACAAAGTGTATCCTGCAAATGGGCTTGTTACACCCTGCCCCCACTGCCTATTCGTTTCCCCAACTATGCATGTTCTTCTTCAATATTTTATTCGTTTCTTCTGAATAAAAAACCCTTTCGAAATTGATAACTATTATAAGTTTTAAGGCAGAGATAAGACAAACTCAGCATAACATCAACATCAACAAGGACTAGCCTAAGAACAACCAATAATGGTACCAGATTTTAAGTTCTTATGGGCAAAAAATCTGGAATTCACTTCCAGATGAAATCAAAAAAGCCCTAAATAGCAAGCAATTCACGAATTCGATCAAAACTTTGTTCCTCTCTAATAAATGCGCATGTTCTATTCGTAGCAAATGATCGCTCATGCAATCTTTGAAGTTGCTTTATATTGGTTGGAACTAGTGTATATCGCCATTGTTGTTTTTCATTGATAGGAAATATTTGTTTATCGTTGTTTATCAATATTATTGTCAGGCTGGCTCAAACTGAGACAGTGATATTGACTTATTGATTGGTTGCTCATCTGCAGCATGCATTGTACCTAAACCGTTTCGATACAATTTTCTCAACGTTAAACCTTTGAAGATTCATAATACAACTTTGGAAAATGAAAAATCTCTAATTTTAAAACAAGCCATTTTATCACACAGGCTTACAATGCTTGAAGTCACATCATAAGTATACAAATAAATAAACATGAAAAACATACATTTTTGGCGATAATTCTCTGATTTCTTCCATCTAAGCCAATGCATGACAATCTTTGAGAGGCCGCGTCAGTCCAGCAAATATCACGTGATTTGTAATCGATCGTCAACCCATTGGGTAACCCAACATCACGTGATACTAACACTCTTCTACCCGAACCGTCCATTGAAGAAACTTCAATTCTTGGTCTGCTTCGGTCCCAATCTGCCCAAAACAACTGCCTAAAATTTGAGAAGTATCTTTACATATTTTATCTCATGAGAGATTTTTATATTTCTGTGATTGAAGTCGGCAAACTTGCCAATTCCTTGAGATTCATGGAAAAAAGACACCAATCTAGGAAAATTGTGTCTTTAACTTACTGATAACAACGTGGGAAAACAAGAAAGAAAACTTTTTCAACAGAGAGGAGAAAAATCGTCAGCCATGTTGGAAACCAGTAACTTCACCGACAAATTCAACAGAGCAAGGCCCAATTAATTTTGCTAGAATACTTCTGCCACGGAACATTGCTAAAACTTTAATTCCTTTCCAGATCTTATAAATGTTATAAGTTTGATCGCATCAAAGCATCAATAATCAATAGTAAGCTGTTATTGGTATGAACACCAATTATTCTGTCTGTGGCCAGTACTCTAGTCAGCTAGCACTTTTGTTCTTATGAAACACGCTGCTTATCGAATCAAAAAAACGACTAACTACTTGAATATATTGAAGACAACATTTCGAGTTGAAGACTTGACTCGAAGAGATAATGTTGTGCTACGTGATATGTCAAACCTACCCAGTGTAAGGATTACAAACGATAGGCCTTGGGTTTCTCAGATCATCGGAGATCAAAAGCTTCCTGTTTTTCCCATCCAAACTTGCGACTTCTATCTGGTTGTAGCCATTGTCTGTCCAGAACATGTTCCTTCCCAGCCAGTCAATAGTCAATCCTGCGAAGGAGGAAAATGGAGAATATTTTCTAGATATTATGAATGCACAAACAAGTAGGAAACGTACATTTTTGTTAATTGTCGTTTATCATTTATAACTGATTTTTAAAGTAATCTACGCTAAAATTCTGGTCTAGGTGTGAAAGCACAAAGAATGCATGGTCCGTCTTTAACAATTTGGGCCTAATTGCAGACAAAACAGTCATGAACCGCCATTTTTAACTTCATCTCCAAATATTTTTCTGACAAGTGTAGATAGCATAACATTGCCGAAAACATAGGAGAAATTTGTATTTTATTCACCAATTCATTTGTTTACATATTTGAGTAGCCAATCAATGTGGAGCATTACGTCCACGTGATAACACCCATTTAGCTTGATTGGCTGATGTTAAAATGTGAAAAAGTCACATCTCAGTCAAATATCAAATTCATTTATGTTATTGCCGAATACATATTTAATTTTAATTATAAATAAAATTCTGGAAAAATTCTAGACATACCTTGCGGATCGAGAAGACCTTTGACAACAACATCCATATTAGAACCATCATAACTCGAGCGCTGAATTGTCTTAGAAGTAATATCAGTCCAGTAAACATTTTTCTCCTCACAATCATAATCAACACCAACCATTATATGCCTGGGATTTCGATAGATGTATCCATAGGATGCGGAGCCATAGGGATAAGAAAACCTTTTTATATTTCCACCTTGGCTGTACAACAGGAATTCATCACCAACTGTAGAATAAATTAAAAATTCTGCGTTATTTCTAGAACCTATGTTTGTCTTGGTGAATGATAAAAAACCGATGGAAGTTTACTCAAATTTACTTTAGGATACCCATATTTCTCTAAATAAACTGATTTTATGACAAAAATTAGCGAACAGCAAAGAAATAACCAGTTTTTGAGGATAAACCAGGTACAAGACAAAAAGAAAAAGACACTTTCAGAGAAAATATAGGCCTCTGCTCCGTACTACACAATCTTTTCCAGAACAGATTTGTAAAACTCCAGTACTGTAGTTGCATAACAGAATTTTAGTAATTTGTCAAAACACCTAACAAACATCTATAATGTCGATATATCTAACATAAATACGATTATAATCTGAGAAATGGATCAATGCAATGATCAAGAATATGGATAAAATCAGCAGTTTTGACTTTCCATGAACACCAGTAAAAATATACTTAATTTAAAAGAAAGAGAAACTTACTCCACTGGCAAATGATCCCAGAATAGCCAGGGGCGCATTTGCACCCAAATCTACCAACACAAGTGCCACCATTGAGGCATCTGGGGCAATCCGCTGCAAAAAAATTACCAATAATTACAAACAGCTCAAGTGTCGGGAGGAAGTACAGACGCAGGTTTAAGGTGGGCCTATCACTTTTTGGGAGTTCACATTTACGGAAAGAGCTTTGATAGCTAGAAAGGATGACATTTACAAAACTTCAATATGTTTTGTCATTTTTGAGTTATGGCCGTGAGAATGAAGGAATTTATGACGTCATAGCAGGGACTTGTCGAAAGAAACAGACCAATGATAAAACAAAGCGAGGGCCTGGGACAAAGCCTAACGCTAGATTAGAAATTGACAAATTCATATAGTACATCAATGGTCAGAAGGTACCCATGAACCACATTTAAAGCTAATCCGGAGCTCGATTCTGAAGATAGGGTAGATTTATTACTCATATCATGGTCTGTGGATTTAGACAGGTCCCTGCTATGACGTCATCAATAATTTCTTTCACACGGCCATAACTCAAAAACGGCAAAAGATATTGAAGTTTGGTAAACAACAACCTTACTTACTATCGAAACTCCTTCCAGAACCTTCTGCATAATATGCATAATATGATAAACACAATATTAATAACATGAAATTAGAACAAAATTTAAAAAAATATTCATAAATTAAAAAATTCACTTTGAGAAAGGGCTAGAAACGGGAGTCTTTATTGTTTTTATCATTTAGATATTCTAACTTACGAAAACAGTTCCTTTTTCCATAACCAAAATGAAATCCTTTCGGGCAGCTACATTTGTACCATCCAGGAACTTCCGTGCAGATTGCCCCATCACCGCAAGCTCCTTTTTGCTCTGTGCATTCTGGTATGTCTACAACACAAAACACAAACATTATGATTATAAAGAAGAGAATTCAGCCTACAGCTAATTTGAGGCCCCGTTTCCACTGACCTGGGTAAATATGAAAACGGATAAAATGTATCTTTTTAGTTACGGATTAGTGGAAACACGATGATACGTGGACATCCATATTTTGCAGGTCTTATTACCAAACTTTAAGTTACAGCCAATTCTCACAAAACAAGCGTAGAAGCACACTCTGGTTGGCACTTGATGAAGCTTAAGAAGAAAACACTTCTTGAGAATTCCTTGTAGTGAAGAGTTTCCTATATGTGCATAGGCGTAGATGACAGGGGGCAGGGGGGGAGCAGAAAATCAGCCTAAAGTCGGGCAAAACTCTAATAAACAATTGATTTTTTATGGGGCAGCCCCCCAAATGTCATCTTCCTGTACGTTTATGTACATTGTGATAAAGGGTTCCTCCCATTTCCATCGGCACCCAAAGGCCAATTTTCGCAGAGAACCAAACGAACTTGAACGTGAATTGAAACTATATTCCTTCACATCTTAATGTTTTGGGCTGTAGGTTTTTATTCTTAGAGTTTATATCATTGTAAATAGGTGTTATTTATTCAGATTTGCTGAAGGGTTAATTTGTGTATAAAGAATATTGAATGAAATGAAAAAATGTTAAATGCAAACTTGACTAAAAACGAAAAGATGGACAACAGCATTCTTATTACGTACCGAAACATTTGCTATCATTCTTTCGAAAACCCTTATCACATACACATTCATAAGAACCAACTGTGTTGACACATTTTGAGTGAGATTGGCAAGCGATCTTCGTTTCTTTGCACTCATCGATATCTAAAAAAGACACAAAGACGATTGAAATAGCAAACAAGCCCAACAGTTCCAAAATAGATCTACAGCTAAACATCGTCATCCTGAACAAGGGGGTGGGGTGAATCGAAAATTTACCAAATTAGCAACGGTTAGTGTTATTTACCTCTGCATTTCTGTCCATCCCCTTTGAATCCCAATTTGCAAAGACAATACTTTGATCCTTTGCCATTGCTGTAACACTCTGCATTGATGTGACACTTGCATGGGACATCGGCTAGAACGAGACAATAAAGTAAGGAAATTGGCCAAAACATTGCTAAGAATTAGTCAAATGAAAGCAAGGCAGAATTTGTAGAGAATAAGCCATAACAGTGATTTCCGTGTAGAGAGGGGAATTGGCTGAAAATATTAAACATTTGCAGAAAAGGTGCAGGGCAGATCGGAGATCGGCAAAAAATAGGTCAATGCAACTCTTTGCCATGATCATTAACAGTAGGGTCGAGAGGAAGGGGGGGTTCAGGGGGAAAAAGGGATTGCTATCCTGAAGGGTCCCGCATCAAAAATGTGACAAAAGAACTAATAAATGTGGAAGTAATAGTCAATGGCTCGCACCCAAGATCTGTTGACTGTATGACCCAACGGTTATGTGCTAGAACTTACAGTCAAAGGGTTGTGGGTTCGAGCCACTGTCATGCCATCTGAGATAAAAGAGATAACAACCTTTGGCAAGTTGTTAGCACAATTTTGTCTCTCTCTACCCAGGAATATAAATGGGTACTATGTGTGGCTGCACCATGCTATACGCTAAATGCACCTAGACCAGAGAGTAATCTGTACAGTCAATTGACTAGCCATAGGCTAGAGATTAGACTATAAAACTGCAAATTTAGACCCACCTTGTGCCTGGCCTAGCACTCAGCACACGATCATCATGAAAAGCATGCTGGTGGTGATGTAAATATTAATAATTAGGGATCAAGACATCTTCATCTTACCTTGACACTCGAGTCCATCACCAACAAAACCCTTCTTGCATTTGCAGAAATACTGGGATTGCTCTCTTATGCATTCGCCATTTTTATGACACATGTAAGATCCGCATTTAATTCTGGGGTCCACTGAAAAAAATAAATCAATTCAGAACCAAAAATGCAACATTTTCTGCAATCTTTTAACAATCAACAAGTATAGAAGACTTTTTATTCGGGCATATCTGAAAAGAGTTTTTTAGCCCATCAGGGACATAGCAAGCAGCTCTTACTTGGAGGGGCACAGCTCTCGAGGGCTCCCCTGTGCCCCTAGCTTATTAAGTCTATTGATTTCTAACAAGAGGTCCTAGAAGGAGCCTTATTCCCAGGGTTTTGGTAAAACGTTCTCGAGCAAGTCCCAAGAATTCGTTAGACAGAACCAGCTCACGACACATCGAAGCAGACTACATACGCAGAACATAAGCAAATTTTGTAATTCACCGAGCTGTGACTTTATTTACATTTTTCACGTCAGCCAATCAAGCTACCTTGGTTTAGGCACGTGGTCATAATAACTGCACGCTGATTCGCTATTCAGAAATGAAAACAAACGAAATTGTTAATGAAATACAAAATTTGTCAATGTTTTCATACGCAGTTAAAAAAATCCCAAGAAAACCCAATCTTATCGAGTTTGTTGACATTACAGGAAGATTATTAGCTTACCATTACATGAGACGCCATCGCCAATATATCCTTGTTTGCAAACGCATTTCTCTGCGTCATTATTCCTCTTGCAAACTGCAAATTCCGAGCACAAAACACCATTGCAACCTTCCTTGTTTAGCGCAGAGGTTTTCAGCGTTTGTTTGGTAGTGGGTTTTCGTGTGGTTTTCAAATTTTCCTTCCGAACCGGCGCTGGTTCTGTAGTTGATGCTTTGGGCCTTGATGTCTTGGCCTGCGGGGCGGTAGAAATGGTTGCTGTTGAATATTTTCGTTCTGATGTCGGCTTAGGCCTTCCTGCTGGGGTTTCGATAACTGTTTCAGTTACTGGAGCTGTGCTAGGTTGCGGTTTACCAGATATATCGGATGCTGTTGATAAGATATAAACATCTGTCAAACGTAAACCCTTTCATTTCTTGAAGGTTTATAATATGACCCATTAGGACCAGCAAGAAAATAATCAAATACTATGGGGTAACAACTCGAATAGGCGAGGGGCTAGCAAGTACAATCCTAGATGTGAGTGTAATGGGTTAGAGCCTCAATCCAGACTTGTTACAAAATAAGGGAGAATATAAATCACCAGCTTTCTGAAGTTTCAGGTAAAGAGAACAGGAGTTCTTTTGTGTGGTCACTCACATCAAGAAGAAGCAATGGGATCGCACCTTTTTGATTGGCCTAAGGTTATTCAGTGGTTCCTGTATGCACTCAGTATATAAACCAAGCGAAAAAGCGTTTAAATAAATCTGCCAAAACAGGCAATCAATCATTGAAAGCCTAAATACTTTATCCTCGAATAAAATTAACGTTTTGAGCTGTCGAAAGGTTTTCTTTATGGCATTCTTTATGGTACAGAAACTGCTGCTCTACCAAACTGCCCAAACGAGAGATCACTCAACTATTACCAATTTCAAAAACAGAATAGGCTTTAGGCGGGAACAAGGTGAGATGAAAAATTATGTTCCTGTTAATGGAGTGAAAACCATTTTTAACTGTTAATTGGGTCGACAATCATTTTTACTGTTACTGGGGTAAAAAATCATTCTTAGTTACTTTTAGATTTTTTCTTTCTTCGTTTCAATTCAAATTAATTGTTGTAATTTGTTAGTCTTTGTTTCAACTCCAAGAAATGTTGGTAGTTTGAATAAAAACCGATTTCCCTACCTTTCGAAGAGACAGTTGAAAACCTTTGAGTAAATCTTAGCAGACTGTCTCTCTCAACATATGAACCGATAGGATTTGAAACTTTAACGGACGCTGTGTATTTGAGATTTTCATCAATCTTCTCGAAAGTTATAAGTCTATTAACCGTGTAGTTAATATTTCGTCCATCTAATACGTAAGTCATGCTGCCATCGCTGTAAATCCTGCCATTTTTCCCAGCCTCGTAATGCTCTGTGTGAGCCTCGAATCGATGAATGCTTGTTTCCTTGGTGAGCGGCACGGGCATGTCTCCTTCTATTACCGTGTCGAAAACCAAGAAGTTGAAAGAATCAAACCCTTTCATTTTCTGTGTGACTTTGAGGGCTTCACCTATAACGTACAATGAGTCAAGAAAGAATGATATTCAAAGTTATAATATAACAAGTTATAATAGGCAACTTTCCTTGGGCCTAGTTCAAAAAGTTGCTTATTTTTCGACCTCTGATGACCAACTTTTAGTAACAAAAATTGCTTAGAAGTTGCTAAATTTTAACTGTATATTTCGCCCCAGGGAACATACTGTATCCACTGATCGGTTTATCAGTTTAGGCCCTGTCCACACTCTCCAAACCAACACGGTTTCGCCCTAGGCTGGACTAACCCAGGGCGAACGATGCTTCTCACCAGGCTCAACGAAGAGAGACAAAATTCTTTCGAAACATAGGCCCGATAAAATTTGAAGGCCTTGATATGAAAAATAGCATTTACAAGGTCAAGTACCAAGTGAAAAACAGTCTTGATGAAATTGAACGTGTTATTCATCAGACTTTAAAAATCTAATCAAAAGTTTTACATCCTTTGGTTTCAGATGTGACTTGTGTGAAAAATACATCCAGAATATTGGATACATTTAAATCAATTTGCTGTTTGTCGTAACTTTTCAGACCCTTTCGTAATGAAATGTTATTATTATATCATTTTATGTTATTTATATCATTATGTATTTAAACTGTTTTGTATTTTGTAACGTAGATAGTTGGTATAGGTAAGCAAGCTTGCTACGCAAAACTAATGAAGAATTAGAAAAAAGAATTAAATATAATCTCACCAGTTTTAAATATGATAATTGACGTCGCAGTAAACCTGTTACCAATGATGTCAAAACCGGTTTTAGTAGCAGTAGCCGGACCGAATAACCAGCCAAGTAACCCGATAACCGGAGGAACCATCTGGAGGGAATAACCGGCTCTCGGTCCTACGGGGCCAACAGAAACATACAGGTCGCCTCTTTGTCTGTTCAAAAAAGCATCAAAGTCGGCATCATTTATAGCAACGTTGTTTACGATGCCGCTCAATTTGCCAATCAGCTTTACGCGACCCCCTGGAAAGATGAAGTTAAGCATAGTGAAGTATATATTAGCAACCTCAGCCCTATATATACAATTTATAGTTGTCCATAGGTTCACAAAAACCATAAAATATATCCAAAATGCATGCCTACATCCATCTTAAGCCATTTAAGTTCTGCAAAATAGTATTTATGGTTTTTTTCATGTATGAATTTATCAATGTATCATAGAAGTAACTCGTTTTTTAGCCTTTTCTCGCCAAAAGGTACGTGAAATTTCCGATTTCACCGCCAGAATATTGAAAACTTAAAATTATCATAACTATTTTGCCTTTCATTTTTATAGTGTTTCTTTATTGTTGCATTGTTTCATTATTTTATTTTCATTCTCTATTTAGGGGTATATAATTTGTTATAAATATTTAGAGAAAAACGTTTTTTGACGGTGGAACTTGATGTCGTCATAGCATGTGACTAAGATCGGCGCGAAGCAGGCACCATATCTTTTTTCACCGTTTCATGATGCTGGAGCCATCAGCCCAAAAATTTTGCTTGTAACAAAACCCATTTTCGTGGCATAAGGCCCACATCACTACTATTCTGTGACCTCAATCCCAGTTAGCAGCATATAAACTTCATAAAACTTCCCTAAAGTTCAGTCGGCGGGCCACTACATTTGCAGATAGTGGCTTCAGGAAATGTATCAAATAACCAATCACAAGGCAGAAAAATGTCTCGATTGACAGTTATTTTCTCGAACATAGTCTGTACATAAAAGGATTCTTGCAAGACGCTTTTTCTAGTGAAATGGCTCGATGATTTGGTCAAATACTTTTAGGGATGACTGTTATATTCCAGTAATTGATACCATC
>WUAR02560024.1:0-13036 GCA_015164055.2 Chrysaora achlyos | reverse complement strand
AAACTCCGAGTAACAGAGAACTAGTCTTCTTTCTTGCTTCTAATCTAATAAAAAATATATAATTAATAGGTTTACTAGTCATGTCAAATCTATGGAAGAAGATAGGAAAGAAGATAGAAATAGATAAATGAAGACTCGGGCGAACATTCTGAAAGCAGACTATAATATTATAGAAAGCAGTCTTAAGTATTTCACTTCCAGGCGATATCAAACAGCTCAAAATAAAAGCAACACAAAAATTCGATCAAAATTCGGTTCTTCTCTAATCAATACGGTTGTTTTTGTAACAAATGACTTGTCTCAAAAGTTGAATCTTAGTTTGAATTAGTTTGTATCACTAATGGTGTTAATATTAATATTAAATTAATTATACAATACAGTTAATTGAGAGTTGTGGTGTGGTTTTCTTTCTAGGTGAATAATGCAAGGCCCCAAAAAGCACCTGTCAGTGCAAAATCAAAGAAGCATGATGATGTTCCAAGTTTAGATCTTTGTTTATCGAAAAGCAACGAAGGACTAAAAGAACTAGCCAAGGTATTCATTGGAACTAGTTATGGCTCTCTATATTCACAGGCAACCATGCTCTAACAACAGAGCAGTTAGAAAAATATACAAGTATCCTGATCAGAGGCGTAGATAGAGAGGGGTCTGGGGGTGGGGGTGAAAACCCCCTGAAGAGCTAAACTTCCCACTTTGCATGAAAATGTCTAATCTTGTCAGAAAAATAACGCTTTTTATGGGTGGCCGCGACTCTAATGCCTAGTTTAGGAACAAGTTAAAGGGTGAATTAGACATGATGGGTGAAAATTGATTTTTCATTGTTTTCCAGCCACTTTATTTTTTGGAATTAAGGCCCATTTTAAAACAGGTTTTTTGTGTTTCGACTGCAATGGTATGCCACTGGCCTTTCAAATTTGAGCTTCTAATTTTGAATAATTTTCAGTTTTTTGTTCGAACAATTTAATCAGTTGAATACGGTTTGTGCTGTCCATGGTTAGCGCGAATGTAGAAGAGTGAGGAGAGAAAAAATGCAGCTCTCTGTAATTCCAGGCAAAGCTAAAGAATCACCACATAAAGATGAAGGACTAGGTTCGCACTGCTTAGATTAGCTATAGGCTATTCAGTGGTCCCTCTGCGTCTAGCGCATAAACCCATACATTGCCAAGATAGCGAATGTATATGCCAATCATTATCGGTGCTTGTTTATTCCAGGTTGCGAGACAAGTTCATGAAGACATTAAAATTGAATATATCGGAGCATCACAAAAACTTCTCAACGAACAGAGGGTATAAAAACATAAATCTCTATTGAACTCCCTTCTAATAATGCAAAAATTTGTTTTACTCAGTATTTCAGCATTTCACAGATTCTGTTTTACTGTAGCTATTTAGTTGTTTATTTAGAGAAATAATGAAAAAAGACAATACGTATGCGACCCAAAGTTTCATGATTCCTCAATCTTTCGGTATGCATGCCATCTTCAGGTATCTGTATGTATGTATGTAAGTATCGTGAAACTCTGAGTCGCATGCTTGTTGTCTTTTTTCATTATTTCTCTAATGAGCTTCTTATGTTGAGCACTTTGATCCGTGAATATCAATTTGAGATATATCGTTTTAGTAACTCGGAGTTACAGCAGTTAAAGTTATGTCTTGTCTTTAATTTTTCTACAATCTACAAAGTTATACATGTTCATGTATTGAGCACTTTACTGTTAGGATAGACACATCCAATAGTTTTTATCTATATATCAAGTTTTTTTCACAGGAGCGAAAAGCCGAAAAAACTACTCAACAACAATCGTAAGAATTTTTAAAGAATAATTTTTAATTTCTTCGATTATCCAGTAAACATTTCTTTAAAGAAATTCGCCTTGCATTCGTGGCTTTTTTTCTTGAAAGGCATTTTTCATACTCAAATTTTCTTCTAGAGAAAGAGCATAATTGTGCCTTCTTTCCTTAACACGTTGAAAACGTAGTGTTCATTTTTTTCTTGTTGTGCTCTCTCTTCAGCTACATAGCTACCAAATGTTAATTACTTCCCAAAACATGCTGTTGATTTTTTCTTATTTTTTTTTTCAGTGCGTTTGCTATTTTCCTCTCAGGGGTATTAAATTACAAAATTTTGTCCACGGGCAAACTAAAGGCACCCTGATGCACACCCCCCTTTTAGAAGTGAAACCATCCTTCACTTTTTGACTTGCTAGTTTTCAGAACAACTGCATGAGTTAACCTAACGTATTTTATCGCAGAAAAGAGATCGAACAAGACTTCACGAAAGGCGAAGAACGAGCCTCAGTTGATACTAATGCAACTCTCCAACTGGTAAATTGACGTCTCTTATTAAACTTTTTTTCTAAGTAACCAGTTAATAAGCAACTAAGGCTTAACAGCCATATTGCTAAGCAACTTTTGGGCTGGACTGTGCTAACCTAAGCAACCAAAAAAAATTCAAACACCCATTTCCCACCGGCAAAAATACGTCTAAAAGACATCTGAAAGCTGAAATGGTTGAATAAAAATGTTCTATTATGAATCTCTTAATTTCGACCCATCTTCCCATCTTATCAATGTTGGTTTCTGTGAAAAGAAACTCCCTTCTTGCATTATTAATGATTGACGTTCAGTAAACTACATGAAACGTTGCATAAGGAATTTTTTCCCTAAACAGTAAGAAATGTTAGGCAAAATATAGTCTTTGTACTTAAACAGCTATTTAGCAACTTTAGGGCTGAAATCCATATAATGTTAAGCAACGTTGAGGGCTGGAGCAAACCTTAATTGCTCATTAAAAAAAGCCTATTTCTAATTCATCTATTACACACAAATCGATTATAAATTTGTTAATAAGCTTACTTGCTGTAGCTTAATCTAGCTTTTTGCCATATCTTTCATTTAATGGTTTGATACTTTCAGAATAAACTCGGAGATAGCAAAAAGAAATATTTTGTGGAGGAAACACTTCTTGGAGATCAATTATCAAGGTAAATTAAAATTAAATACTTTTTAAAGAAATTTCTCTGTTTCTCGCAGTTGATTTTCTATATTTAAATGTATTTGAATGGAAAATAAAAAAATTCAGTTAAGAAGAGATTGATGGATTAGAATAAAAAAGGAAAAAATCAAAGATTAATATTTTAAAATTAATTGACAACAAAAACATATATGCATTGACGGGGAATCGAACCCCGGTCCCCCGCGTGGCAGGCGAGAATTCTACCACTGAACCACCAATGCTTGTATACTTAGAGTGATATTCTAGATACCATGTTGGTGCGGTTGCTAAATTCTTGTACAAATCTTTGAATTTGAATATTTTTGTTTTGTTTAATTAGAAATGATTGATTGATTTTATATTTATGTAAATTTTAGGACTACTATATCGGAACCTGATGCGAATTGCGATAAAACACCGAAGCAATATGATCCTAAACAACAAAGACACAGGGATCTTTTCAGTACCAGGTGTGTATAATAATAATGATAATAATAATAATAGATATAACAAAGTATAATAAATAATGAGGGATTAATTTTGAGTTTGCAACGGCAAGAGCAGAAATTACGGAAAATGCCGTCATCAAGCTATTTTAGCTAAGCTCATGCTTGGATAGATGGTTGATTTTTCTAAGCTTTTCCAGACAAGAAATCAAAAATTTCCTATATAAAAAAGAAAATATCAGTTGTTGCCTTCATACTAAGTGCGTCGTTTTTATATTATTTTACTGTTTTATCCCAACGTTTTCTTCCATAACGTAGTATTGGAAGATAGGGTACCTAAGCGCTCGATATACGGCATAAATATTAGTTATCTAATTAAGTTACTCGTTTGTGTACTGTTTGTAGTTGCTTAATTTGTGTCACTTGTTATGATTCTCAACTAATGCACAGTATTCGATCAGCTTTTATATGAGCATTGAAGTTTTATCTGCTTAATGATGTTGATTGGTACAAAACCTGTTATCTCTGTAAGGTATGGGTGCATGCGCTAGGCTCAGAGGGACCACGAATTAGCATAGGACTAATCTAAGCAGTGCGACCCCAGTCCTTCCTCTTGATGTAACCACACCTCGTGATTCCTTCTACATTTGCCTGGGATAGCAGAGAGCTGGGCTGGCAGTTTCTCTCTTCACTCTTCTATGTAAGGTTTTGATTTGGGCTCGAACTTACCACCATCGGTAATATGACTTAATGATGTTCATCTTTATGTGACCACACCTCGTGATTCCTTTTGCCTTTGCCTTTTACTACAGACAGCTGGAATTTTCTCCCCTTCACTCTTCTACAATACGTTTTGACTAGGGCTCATACCCATCGTTCACACGACTTTGATTGCACATCCAAAAAATGTTTTCAGATAACGGCCAGATTAATATTTCAAGAGAGTATAGCTTGTAAATAAAGTTCTTATTGAGTAGAGTTTATTAGTGAACAAAATATATAAAAGTGTTTTTCATTTTAGATCACCAATAACAGGAGGCACTTCTGAAAATTCTCTCTCAAAACGACTTCGGTTTGGAGCTAGAATTGTAACAAGGTAAACTAATATATATTTTTATTTACATTTTTTTTTACTTTTGTGCTTGTAAATAACTGCTATTTCTTCGTTATCTATTGTAATCTCATGCGAACTCCAGAAAACCGTAGGTCCATTTGAATGATTTTATTTGCAATGTGATTTTGTTCTTACTAAGCTCTCAAAGGATGGAGCCACTGGAGAAGAGGGACAGTGGTTTGTTTCAAAAGCTTGTTTTTTTCTTCTGAACCTGCTTCGTCCCCAGAAAGTTGAATTTTTTTTAGGTTCTCTCATTTTTGTCCTAAGCTCAGGCTATTTTGCGAAATTTTGTATTTTAAAGGAAAAAAAGAGACAAATCTCTTATTTTTTCTGGAATCTCGAAAATAAACATAGGGTTAAGAAATGACATGTACCTAACCACCCCTTAACATGTTGGCACAGATTTTAGGGGGTCACTCTTTGGGAAATGGGGAGAACTTTTAGACGTGGTTTTAAAGACAGTTTTTGCTTTTGGGACTGAGAATCTGTATTAAGAATTATTTATTGATAAATGAGACATGTTCTGTTGTTACAGGAATGGCCATGATGCACATCGTGAGATCAACGGGTTCTTTTTTCCTTCTGATGGAACCATCACCATGTATGAGTTTAGGCAATTCGGAACTAGGTGCGTTGAGTTTGTTGCTATATATACTGTATTGTCACTGATGTTATCAAATCCAACACAATTTTGCTCAGGTTTCCAGCCTTAACGATAGCCTGCATGCAAACGCTCAGTGTTTTGTTTTCACAAATTGTTATTACTATTACTATTTTAGTTTTTTCATTATTATTACCATCAACATTATTGTTATTTGATGTTAAATGGATTCTCAGTTCAGCTGGTTATTCTTTGTTTCGGTTCGCTTGGGCGTATAAAAAGTGACGTATGGAAAGGATTGAGAAATTTCTCCCAGTGTAAAGAAAGTATAAAGAATTTGATGGAATAAAGCTCGATATCTAGTATAATTGAAGGAAACTATATCTGGAGAAACAGAGTTGAAAAATCAATGGGACAGTTTTTATTAGTAGTAAAAACTTTAGCAGATTCGTTCCTTGTAATATGACAATAGACCAGTTTTTTAAGCAGTATTTTTCCTAGTTTCGTTAGTCAAATAGTTATTATTATCACTTTATAATTATTGTAAATTTATTTACAATTGTGCCTCTTAAAGCAACATAGCTATAATATAAGTCAAACCAAGTTTACTTTAAAAAGCTAACTGAGCAAACAAACAGGAACAAGATTTTAGAAGATGACGAGGATGGCCCAGTGGTGAGCGAGTCGGACTTGCAATCTACAGTTGTGGGTTCGATTCCCACCCAGGTCAAACTCGCCATGAAAGAGTGAGGGGAGTCGCCAGCTCTCTGTAATTCCAGGCAAAAGGCCAAAGGAATCACGAGGTGAATCTGAATAAGAATCTGTTCCTAAGATACTATAACGGTCGTTTTAGAAAATAGACGTTTACGATTTACAGCAACTGTGATATGATTTACCAAGTAACATATCTATTTTGCATTGTTAATGGGTTACTTTGCTTTAGCGGGGATTAAGCGTTAAACAAGGGACTTATTTTTACTCTAAGGTGTACAATTTATCTCACATTAGAGCTTGGTAAATTTTGA
Organism: Chrysaora achlyos; assembly: GCA_015164055.2. NCBI lineage: Eukaryota > Metazoa > Cnidaria > Scyphozoa > Semaeostomeae > Pelagiidae > Chrysaora > Chrysaora achlyos. Next base: position 6,855 of record WUAR02560024.1, on the reverse strand, counting down.
TCGCTATTAATTCATTTATTTCTCTTCAGGTCAAATGCACTGCCATTCATCCAACGCAGTTCTTATTCCCATACCCGAGGAAACAAAAAAGGACAAAAATTTACACTTTTGGATATTGCTGTGGTGAGAAATTTGAAGTTTGAATATGATTCCAAGGAATAGTTTCTTACAAATATGTTTGTATACCAGGTATATATTCAGGATAATAAGCTTAGTAACATATGTGTTCTTACATTTCGCACTTGTATCACCCATTGATATCAAAATAAAAACTCAATATAAATAAAATCTTCTTTTGAGATCAGTGGTATCACCTGACGCAATTTTAGCACCTCATCGAGGCTAGAGCATCGCAAAGAGGTTATTTCGTTTTGGCCTAGTATAATCTATCAAACTTTCGTCGATATCGCTATTGGAATTTACTTTCAGGGAAGTGAATTGCATTTCACAACTGCCGAACAAGCTTCCTTACCAGACTCCTTAAAGTCCCAACCCAACATCACATTCAAAGTAACTGAAGTAGACACTGAAGCTAAAGAAAAACTCATGTAAGTAATTTATTTATTATATTTTTTTAATTAAATTTCATACACTGTGGTAATTACTTAATTATAGCAGTAATTTATTCATTATATTATTTTTATTATTTTTCAAGCACTGCGCTAAATATGACTATTTCGCTCACAAAGTTTATTTCATTACGATCAGAATGGTAAATACACCTCCGTGGCTGCCAAGCAGGATTGCTTAGGCCAATTTTCTATAGTAGTTACAACCGTCCCCCTCCCCTCCGACCCGCAATGTGGTTTTCATGTTGGAATGTACACTGCGCTGTGTAATTCTCGAAGGCTGCTAGAGACGTTGAAGACAGAACTGGAGAAGAAAGCTTTGACTGTCAAGCATATTAAATTTGAAATCGGCAATATTACGAAGAAATGCTATCCCTTAATCAGGGCACTTTACTCTGAAGTCTTTCTTGTATGAAAAATGAGGGGGGCTTATTTTAAATTTCTGCTTTAAAAGGGGTCTTAATAGATAGGGGGCTTATTTAATATTTCTGCTTTAAAAGGGGGGCTTAATATAGAGGGGGCTTAATAGGGCTATTACGGTATTGGAATTTGTAATAGGCTCGAACCCGCAATCTAATTTGTCAGGGCTCTGCGTGCTAGCCGTTTGGTCATCCCAATAGCCAAATACGCAACGAGGTTCAGTAGTGAATTTTCCTTCTAACTCTTAGTGATGTACTTTCTTCTTTTGTCGTTGTTTAGTTATGATGGCTGTAGAAATGCAAAAGATAGATCTGAAAGAATAGCCTGGGTCGAAAGCTACGAATCAGCTGAAGAGAGGCAGTTGAAAGAGCTTCTTGTGGCATTAAGAGGTATGACATCTTAACTCTTCCACACCCGTTGCAATTTTCACTTAACCCCTAACACCCAAAGAATCTAGTTTTCTCCAGGGGGTATTTTACATACAAGTGTCTAGGCCGAGATGGTCCTTAACTGCATACAACAAACAGCATAATCAAAATTAAAACTATAGCTAGTTAGTAGCGATGATATAAAATAGTTATTTTAGGAAGAGAATTTAATAAGAAAAAGCTAAATACAAGGTTATGGATAGAAATGTAAACTAAAAATATGAAATAATTATAACTAAAAAAATACAACAAAGTTCAAATTAAGTAACGTTAGGGCTATTAAAAAACTTTGTTCTCCTTCAAAAGATTTTTGACAAAATTATTACTAGTCTTTCTCACGATTTCAGATGTTTTCACTCCACGAATCTCAATTTGATATTTAATAAAGATATGGTTGAATTTGACTTGAATCACAACCTTCACTAACTTGAAAAATACCATCATCATTTCCTAGAGATTCCTTGCGAAATCGCAGCCTTTAACTACTGATGTTGACTGGCACGTAGCTACACTTGCTATTTTTGCAATGGGCTTTTTTATGCGCTAAGCAGTGAATAGTCCTTCTCTGATGTGGAACGTGCAACGGACTTGCATTGACGCTCGCATCACAATCCTCACCTCCTTGGTTATTTGTGCTGACCAATTGTCCATCCCTGCAGTATGACTAGAATCGTCTATAATGTTCTATGTTTGTAAAGAACAGTAGATAATAAAATAGCCATCATAAAGCTTCAATACTCTTATCATTGCATTCTGCTACACAGCTACAAATCACACATCACTCGTCCATCTCTGCAGTATAACTAGAGCCGTCTATAATGCTCTCAGTTCATAAAGAACAGTAGATAATAGCCAGAAAAAATCTTCAATACTCTTATCATTGCATTCTGCTACACAGCTACAAATCACACATACACCAAACTCATTTTACATAAGAGTCCTGATGACGAGCATTATGTCATTGCTATGAATACTACACCGTCTTTAACTCGAAAAAATAGCTATGGCCCTTGGGGGCTCGGTTATGGAGGTATCAATTCGATTTTACTATATTTCTTGCTACGGTTTTAGGCTCCCTTCAAACGAAGATAAAAAAACGTGCTGTGAAAACTATAACGAATTTAGGAAAACATTTCAGAAAAATGGATAAATCTGGAGATGGTGTTTTAGACAAATCAGAGTTGAAAGAAGCACTGAGGGAGTTTCGACTGGATGTCCCTGATCAGGTAAGCAGATTTGTCATTAAGGATGGGACTATTGGTGATCATAATTTTATTACTAACAGAGCCTTTTTAATAAAGTTTTGGCCTTGAAGAATGATACCAATATCTTTCTCTATATAATATAGGACTCAGAAGTAAATTATTTGATGAATTATTTTATGTATTTCTCTTTTTATTTAGAATTTCGACTTAATCTGGCAAACAATAGATACCAACCAAGATGGGAAACTAGATTATGGAGAATTCGTCAGAGGGTTTTTAGGAGAGATGAACGAGTATCGAAAGAGCCTTGTCAGAAAGGTAATTATGATTTTTAGACATTAACTTGTGTGTTTATTTTAAATGGATGAAACCAAATAATATGTATGAAACGTATATAATCAACGGTTTCACTCTTAACTAAAATGTTCCCAGAGATAGGAAAATTAACCTACCAAAAAAAGGCTTTGATTTTTACCAATTTCAGTTGGTTTCACTAGTCTGACCAATTTCAATGATGATTTAAATAGGATGTATTGGTTTTGAAATACGGGCTTGTTATTTTACAAAATAGCTTCTGATATACGAATGTTTAGCTACGTGTAGATGACCTAACAGTAAGCGTCTAATTTTGCTCGTATCGAATTGAATTGATGTTGTGGTGGTCAGTTCAGACAGTAGCGGTTGAGGGTAAATCAGATGAGTTGGAGGATATTATTAGCACATTAATGACATCCATCGTTCAGCATGAGACAAGAATTACATTTTTCAACATTTTCTGTTTTATTTACTTTTGAAAATAGGCGTTCGTACGATTGGACACTGCTAAAACTGGCCTAGCAAGAGAAGAAGATCTAGAGAAATTCTTTAGTGCTAAGAAGCATCCAAAAGTTTTGAAAGGTGAATAACGATATCTTTGTTTAATGATGGTATGATGTGACCTCTTCGATTTCCAGCATGAAGGGTTGTAAGACGATTGTGATCTCTTATTGTTCCATGCATTTATAGTTCCATATATTATTACTTATAGTTCAACCACTGCAGAACTTGCCAAGGTTTTAACTTGTTAAAATTGTTGACCAGTTCAACTTTAGAAGGTTTCTTCGTTCAATGTTCATCGATGGTTGCAAAAGAGTTAACCAACCTAACCCATCCGCAGAAAGTTCTGAGAAAGTCGACTAAAGCTATGTGATAAGAGACAGAGACTTGTTTTAATAGAAAGATAGATAGGCACATACGCTTGCTATCCTCACAAGGTATGGGTTTCTGTGCTGAGCACAGGGGGGCTACTGAATAGCCCAGTGCGACCCCAGTCCTTCCTCTCGATGTGACCACACCTCGTGATTCCTTTAGCCTTTTGCCTGGAATTACAGAGAGCTGGCAACTCTCCTCACTTTTTCATGGCGAGTTTGACCTGGGTGGGGATCGAACCCACAACTGTAGATTGCCAGTCCGACTCGCTCACCACTGGGCCATCCTCGTCATTCTATGCAGAACAGCTGCATAAATGGGAAGCACTTACTATCAGCAGCGCTAATGCAGAACAGCAGGATAAATTGATGGCACATACTATCAGACGTACTAACAGTGAAATGATAAAGAAACTAACTTTTCACCGAACCAAAAATGTATACGTGGTAGACGAATACAGTCCATCTTAGAAATAACCACAACAGGATCGAACATTGAGAAACAACAATACTTCAGGGATTGTTTTAATGGAAAGTTGACACAAACGTCACCCTATTCTGGCAAACCATATATTTTCCATCTGAAAATTGTTGAAGACAATAAAATCATAATAATTTATGGATATTTTCTTGTTTTTCTGCAGGAGAATCATCAGAGAAGGAGATAACTGATGAATTCCTATCTGCCTTTGAAACAAATGAAAAGAAAGGAGAAATCACATTCTCTGTAAGTTTTTGTTGAAATATAAAACTAACTGCATCAGTCCCAGTTAGAATTTTGCAGCTACCATCTTTATTCAACTCAATATCTTCTTCTTAAATGCCAAAGCCCCATTGGAGCAATAGGCACCGGTCAAGTCAAACAAGACTGTGTTTCCGTACATTATTGCGAGCCATTGACACTCCTTCAGACCATTCTCTGATGTTGTCCATCCAGGCTGTTCTTCTTCTTCCATTATTATTTTGTCCTATTCTTTCACCCTCTGACGCCATTTCTACACTTTCCGGTCTCTGTTTCCAATGCCTATATTTTGCCATCTTTCTCCTTTTCATCTTTTCAATAATACCATCTTCCATTGACTCCAATCCTTTCTCGTATTTGCTTTCCTCTCAGCCCAGCTTATCCCAAAAACTCACTCCCCTTCAGTCATACCACGTTGGCATTTTACTCTGCATCAGGGAGAAAGGATCCAAAAATTAGTTAAGTCCGAAATACGTCTTAGAATATCGGGAAAATACGTCATCCGCCAAGAAAACAAAATAAGAAAATCCGTTCAGTAAAACTGATAAATACAAAATCCACTTCTTGTAATCAACAAAGTACATCAAACCGCCAGGCCTTTCACCCCCCCCCCCCCCACTTCTAGGTATAATGCTGAAAGGATATCTTTTACCATGTCTTCATTCATTCGTTCATCCATTTCTTCTAACATCCATTTCTTCTCCTTGCACAGGAATTTATCGATTTCTACGAAGGACTCAGCATACAAACTGATACTGATGCAGAATTTGCAGCCATTATGCGAAGCACGTGGGGAGTCTAGCTGGCCAATTTAAATCACAATAAAAGACAATTTTAGTCACACGACTGGCCTTCTCTCTAGGGCTTATGATAAACTGACCCAAGAACTAACCAAGCTAAGTTTTAAATGAAATATAATGTAGAATTTCGGCGTCTCGTACAACACATTCTGGTCCTCGCCTTATCCTTCTACTACAGTAAAACCCCACATAAAAAACCACCTTTTTAAGAACCTTTAGGCTAGAAGTTCCTTAGAATTGTTGCTGGAGTTCAAAAGGAAGTAGTTTATGGGCCTTGTGAGTAGACTTAGCACTTCTAGCTGAATTAGTGTGAAATTTTAGACTCCAGAATTAAGAACATTACCTAGGCTGAGCTTGAAAAATGGAGGTTCTTTTCTGCGTGCTTTTACTGTATTCGTGTTTGTTTTCAGGGTCAATGCAATAAAGGAGAATTTTTAAGGGCTTTAAGACCTCGTTGCCTGAAATAAATATTATTTATCATCTGTATTGTCATGCACGTACGTACGTCTTTTTACCTTGCCCCACTGTTTCTGCTCCTTTTTCGATTCCTTTTCTCACCAGGACGCCAAAAAGTGCATTCCCGAAACGTACTGGGGGTGGGGCGATTACCCCAGTTGTCCCTTCCACCAGGCCAATAAAAGCGTTTTCAAGAGAGGCAAGGGTTTACTTTCTTTTTAATAGATTTTGATTAGTTTTTTTTGTCTCGCCGTGCTTCTTGTCTGTCTGTTTGACTAATTTTCTTATTATCCACTTCGCTGTATGTTTTCAAACGCTTTTTTTTGGAATCCGATTCACGGCCCTGGAATTGGTTGCCCTTCTTGTCAATTCCTTTCTACGTTCTTGAATAAAATGAAGTGAGATACAAGAGTCGTCAATCAGGTAAAGATGTCGTCTAGTATCCAAAGGTGCACAGAAGTTCATACCAGCACAGAAATCCCCCTTACCACACACGTTGTAGTCGCCCAAAATTTCTCACAAGTGTACCCCCTGGAACCTTGCAAAATTCAGTTGGCTTAAAGGCTCTCAGGAGACCAGACGGGGGGACTCCGAATCATGTGCTCTCTGCAAAAGTCTTAAAAAACATGTTATTTTACAGTTTTGCAAAGATCTCTACACTTTTTTATTTGCCTTTTTGTTCTAATTTCAAGACACCAGACAGGCATCTGGAATTATTGTGTTTGTAACAGTTGTTTTGACTGCATCTGCGGTAGGCTAGCGTAAACAGGAGCGCTTTTGAATGATTTGCTTATGAAGAGTTGTAAATAAAACTTAGAAAACCAAACGTGAGAATATTTGTGGATTCAGGCTTGTGATGAACTAAAGCGCGGACCTTTATTCTCTAATATCGTCTTTGCTATTCGTAAAGCTCTTTCCATGGCCCATGTTTTGTACCAGTCACAAAACAAGACAAAAATCATTGTTTTTCGTTATCATTACAATGCTTGTTTAAAATTTTCTACAAAACAAAATATGAAATACAGGAAAGATTCCAAATTCCATGGAA
>WUAR02559802.1:0-13043 GCA_015164055.2 Chrysaora achlyos | reverse complement strand
GCTCTTAAGAACGTTCTTAAGCAAAAGGACCAAAATTGACCATCTACACGACAGCGCAAGGTGATAATTCGCTAATTTACCTATAGAACTTAAGAACGACTGTTTTATGCCCTCGTGTAGATGCGCCCTTACACTGTGTCTTCCAAAGCAAATTAAAAAATTCAAAAAAAGCTGATTCAAATTTCTGATATGAAAAGATATTATTTCACTTTTCGTTTTTTGGGTTTTATATATCTCTGTGATTCTTTTTTGATAATTGCGATTTTATTACAATATTTTCAAATTTTGATATAATTTTAGGTTGCTTTAAAGTTTTTGTAAGGTCAAAGCCTAAACCCTATGTTTTGTTACGTATTCTATTGTAGCATTTTACGCTGATTCCAAATATCTAAGATACTTGGCTAAGAACTAGATACATGCACCTTTTTTAGCCCCAAAAGTTGCCATTTTGCAGTCCTAAGCAAGTCGACGGTACAACATCTAGTGAAGAAAGATCTCGAAAAAAAGAGGGAATTATCGAGCCAGTCCTTGATAATCAGCGAAACTCCTGGATTTCTTTCCAAAAAAGGATGGGACAATACGTATTTGTGTCGACATGTGCATGGCTAACACTGCCATGAAACATGTAAGGCATTTAATACCCACTGTTGACTATGTCAGTTATGAGCTGAAAGGAGCCCAAGTAGTCCAACATTTAGCACGCATTTAGTCCTTTTCCGATATACCCGTTTGAATTATGGTACAAATGCTTCTGCAGAGTTGTTCCAACATACTTTACAGCAACACATGCAAGGTATCAAAAGAATGAAGAATATCGCTGATGATATTTCGATTGTTGGTAACACATGTTGGGAAAACCCCTAAACGTGCTCTATGCTTATTCTAATATTTACTTTTGTTGTTGTTGTAGTTACATCTATATCTTTTTCATTCATCGGAAAATGTCACAAGGCAAACATGTAATATATTTTCTCTAGTTATTGTTTAAGTACTCGATGTATGTACAACAAATTTACTGACGTTAATGCTTGTAATGTTAAGGAAGGTGAGTTAGTAACGCACCCTTTGAATATAACAAATGTGGTAAAATACATTTCTTGTATGGTTAGATAACATGTTCCGTTTCCTATCCTAAATCGTGATTGGATGATGTAAATGGACGTAATTGTAGAGGTATGAGGAAATTGTAGGGAGAAGAAGTCAGTTGCGTATTGGCAATGGTAGCAGTAAGAAGAGTTAAAGAATTATACATGAAGAGCAAATGAAAATCACACAAGAGTTTCCTTCGTTGCGTTCTCTCGATTCTTAATTACTCAGAGCCTTTAAAGTTAGATTGAAATCTACAAAAGCACACGTGATGACCATGACAGAGCACTTGCCAATCCTGAGGAGAATCTCGAAATCTGGCAGAGCAATCTAAAAGCACTGATGAGTAACATGCTTTGGCCTACGCTAGTAGAGCTCTCACCAAAGAAGAGAAACGTTATTCTCAGACTGAAAAGGAGGCTCTTAGTATTATCTGGGCCATATAACACTTTCATTTATACTTGCAAAGCCACTCATTCACACTGATAATCGCCCACAAGCCTGTTGAGATTATTTATGGACACACCAACGCAAAGACTTCGGCAAGAATAGAGCGTTGGATTCTTCGCTTACATCCGCTTACATCTACATACAGTTTCACTGTCGTTTACACGTCAGGTGCATTAAATCCGGCTGATTACATGTCAAGCCATTAGATGGCAAGCACTGCAGCACAAGAAAAGATTACTGAAGAATATATCCAGTTTTTCGCCACCCATGCTGTTCCAAGGATTCTACTGATGATAGAGAAATAAAAGGTCTTAGAGCAGCAATAAAAATGAATAATTGGGAAATAGATACTGTAAAGCTGTTTAAACTGTCAAAGATGAACTGACCATCTGTCCAAACAACATGGAATTACGAGGAACACGAATTATTTTACCAGCTTCGCTAAGACGAAAATTGCACACGAAGTCACATCAATGGCTATCCAAGGCTAAAGCATTGGTAAGAGAGATATTATGGATGCCTGTTATCGACAAGCTTACCAAGAAAACACTTCATCGTTGCATTCCATGCCAAGCCGTAGGACGACCAGCTCCTCCGGAGCCGCTAAAAATGTCAGAAATTCCAACTGGACCCTTGCAAAGATTCACAATGATTTTTATGGAACAATGCCAACCAGTGAATATCTGATAGTGGTTATTGACTGATACTATTTTTCCCGATCGTAGAGATGGTAAAATCAACCAAAGCAAATTCCATAATCCCAAAGTTGGACAAAACATTAGCTGTTCATAGTTTACCCATTGAAGTAACAACAGACATTTGGCCCCCTTTTAACAGTGACGACTTTACAAATTACAGGGCACTGTTACGTATGCCTCAAGACAATGCAGAAGTAGAGCCTTTAATGAAACACCTTGGCAGACCTATTCAAACATCACAGGCAGAAGGAAAGGTGTGGCAACAAGAACTGTCTCGTTTTCTTCGACAATACAGATTAACGCCAAAATGTTCCTCCGGCAGAACTTTTGTGCAACTGTATCATTCGTATTTACCAAGAAAACCCATTGTTGACAGGCACAAGGAAGTCTGCATTAATGACCAAAAGAAACAGCAGTACAACAAAGAGTAATTAAATTGATGTCAAAAGACACGTCAAAAACAGTGATATACCAGTCGGAGGTTTTGAATTGGCAAAACAGCAAAAGAAAAACAGGCTGGTCACATGTTTTGATACAGACCCCATCGTCGTTGTCGAAAGGAAAGGATCACAAGTAATTGCAGAGAACAGAGATCAACGTAAAGTGAAGCGCAATATATCTGATTTGCCAAGCCGTGGAGCTGATCAAAGAGAACAAAGAGAACAGTCACCGATTATCATGCGTAGATCAACTAGACAGAGAAACCCACCAGAAGGATTCGGACACTAATTACTGACGCGCTAAGGACGCTGAAAGAAAATTGGAGTGATGTAATAAAGTGACTTGTGACCCAGACTCTTGAACTTCATATTTCAATTATCACTGCGTGTATCCTATTCATTCTTGTTTATGTTATAATTCCAAGGCACATGTCCTAAATATACGTGTTCTTTGTTAGTATTTCCATACGTAGTTTACACAAATGTTGTAATTGTTTTAAAACTAACAATGAGTACCTCATTTCGCACTTTGTATATTTAGTCTGTTTTGCAGTGTGAGTGGTTTAAAATCATTAAATTTCTTTCCTTACTTGAAAGGTGGAAAAAATGTTCTCTTTCAGAAGTTCAATATTGAAAAAGTAAACACATTGATGTTGTTAAAAGTCTTTTATTGCGCGAAAATAAAATCTTTTCTTCGACCAAGCTTTGGCTTAAGCAAAATGATTTCGTGACGTTACTGGGGGCACATCATTGTGGCTGTTGGTTATCATTTTGCTGTACGCAGTTCTCAAAATAAAATGATTGAATTCGCTGTCCATGAATATGCTCAGAATATTTTTAGACAAGTTTTCTGAACATCTGGAGGCTAGCCTACTCGGAGATGCGTCTTGAACGTCTGTGGAGGTTTTCAATTAGGAATTGCTGTGCAATTTAGTTTACAGTTCACCTGACTAGATGGATGTAGAATCAACCATCTGGAAAATGCAACTTAACAGCTTATTCCTGTTTAAATAAGTTGTTCTCTGGTTCTTTGACTCCCTTTCATTTACAACGTATTTAGTTGGATCCCGCCTGTTAAAAATCTTGAGTCAAAATACCACATTAGTTCTTTTGTTGATATACTTAAATGTCGCAATTTGTATTGCACCAAATAGGCAAGAAAAAATCTATACAATGAAATGAACTTTGTCTAGACTTTTGTATCCCTAATTTGAGATCAAGAATGTTTTTTGTCAATTTATGTAGAAGTTTTCAATATTAGCTATATATTAATAATCCTGTAAGGAGATTACGATGAGAATTTTCCCCTCATAGTTTCTCACAAAACAAGATCCTTAGTTTCTCACAAAACAAGATCCTTAGTTTATACACTATGGTTTAAACAAGCAGCAAGCAGGCAGTTTAGAAATTTTAAGGCTGAGTTTTTTTCCTTGGATGCTTGGATGTCTACTTGGGTTGAAATGGCACTACCAGTAACCACACAGATCTGTTGTCGTGCATTTTCACAATGATAGTGCTTTTACTTCCAGCCACAACACCACGGGTCATCATTACTAGACGGGGGCATGTTTTGATCGTGTTGAAAAGGCAACTCTGGGTGTAAAGCACCGAATCGGCCTTAGGCCAGATCAAACGCACTCCAGGGGACTCACACACAGCAATAAGAACCAAAGTATGATAGAATTCGAAGATGGTTTGATAAAATAGATCCAATACAAATAAATAGTTCCTAAGATTTTAATGAATGTTTGCTTCTTCTTACTAGCAGATATCGCCAAGGATCTTAACAAGTCCTGTGTGTTCGTTGACTCAGTTTTAAGATTCAAATTCAAATTCCTCACTGAAAAGGCAGCCAGAGCAGATCATTGCAAAAACGTCGAGAAAATAAAGGAAAGATGTAGGCGTGTTTAAAATAACGGTAGATCGAGTCTGATTTCACATGTTCATGTTAAAAAACATATTCATATTTATATTCATATTTATTTATAAATTGAATTATTAAATGTAGGTATTCTGATTTTTTGGTCTTTTCTTTTCCTTCTATACCCTTTTTTAACAAGATTACTAGTCTTTTCGCGAATAAACTCAAATAGATTTTATAAAGACCAAGGTACCATTGACATCCTTCGAAGAACCAATTAAAACGCTATTATCTATCATCTTTTACAAGGCTCGAATCTTGTTTGAATCTGCATTACAAAAAAGGATTGCTGTCAATAAGCCAAGAATGAATCAACCTCAGCTGTTAAGAATTTGATCAATATATGATTATTATTCTTTACAAAAAGATTCCATTGTTGTCTCCTGCTATGTATTATATAGCTCATCCATTCTCAACAGGGAAGAAGTCTTTCATTTGAATGATAAAATGACAAACACAGTTGTTGGCTAAACAAGGTGCAACAGAGAACGCCGAAAATCTACCAAAAATGTTAACAACCTTTGGCTACTGACAAACAATTCTAGAAATCAAATTGCTCCAAGGTAAGCATGATATATTTGGTATGTTACTTATAGCAAATTTTCCCCTTATATCTTTATATTTCTGTAACCGACAGGCAGTTGAGATGAGTGAAAGTGAGTACGAAAATTAAGTTAAAATGTGTTTAATGTAGCTCACATAGTTAAGAAAGATTTAATAAAACATACTGATATCGAAGTTAGCTCGATCTCACCAAGGAATTCAAGCCAAGGGTATGAAAGGGACCTCAATGATTATGGCAAGCATTGTAGGTTTTTAAGGTTTTATTTTCTTCTATCAAGTAATTGTTGACTTTCAAACGTACTGGTTGAGCAGTGAGCAGGTAATGTAAAAACATTATTTGAAAGGCCTGTAACTAGCCTTTACTTGTTCAAGGGAATCGTTTACATTTCTTTAGACAAAATACAGAGAAAACAAAGGTTATAGGGAAAATTTGCTATGAACAATATAACTAAATTTTAACCCATAACAAATGAAAGTTCCTCAAATCAAAAATTTCTGCCCGCTGCTTCCTGACAAAAAGGTTTAGAAAACAATTTAGAAAGCAGCAAATATTTCATAAAATACAGGGTTATCGATAAAAGCGCCGCTAAACATGAAATTTACATATTTTATGAATATTAATCCCCCATGTTGTATTGGCTTGACCTTGCATCACTGCATTTCGTATACCACTGAATTCCGCCTCATAGTAGCAATATTCCAATTCTAAATTAGTCCAGGGTCGTTCATATAATATATACTGTATATGCCAGACTAAGGATGCATAAGAATTTATTTATCTCTATAGCTTTGTGTTGTCTATGCGTGCATCACAGTGCTCAATGTGCGGAAGTACAGAGCGATAATGATATATGCTAAGAAATTATTTATATATGCTATTTTCTTCTATAATTTCAGGTACTGTCAGGTATTCAGGGAAAAAACACAAGGTAAGTGGGTTGACATGTTTATTACCAGCCAAACTGCCGCGTATAATTCCGCAACTAAAAGCCATCTGCCTCAACCCCGCCATAAGGAATCAAGTGAAAAGTCAAAACACCGCGGGCATGATGAATATGAAAAAATCAATTACTTAGAAAGTGGAAAAGAACGTTCAGTTACTAAAACTGCAAGAAATAACATTGGAAATAAGAATGATTTATTGCTAACATCGCAAGTTTTAACAAGAAAACAATGTTTATCCCAAAGCCATTTGGATGCAATAATTTCCCCAAGAAAAGCAATGGGATCTTCTCCACTGCTGTTAAGACCAAAAAGTCTTCAAACTTTGCAGCTGCCAAAAGATAACGAAAAACGTCGAAAAATTCCGTTCAAACGTCCTGTTTCACTATCAAGGGAGCAAAAGGAGAGTTTCTCAAGAGAAAAAATTGTTGCCGCATTTTATGCTGAGAGAGATAATGTTCGACCGGCTTCACTTCACTTACCTGCTCAGTTTGGAAAGAAACAAATCCAGCAGCGTCCAATACAGATTATGCTAAATAAGCAATATCTTTTAAAGGTGGAACAAACGTATCTTCAAAAGTCGTCCTCGCTACCAGTTCTTTCACCAACAAGCGAAAAGAAATTTCGATTACCCCTGAGTGATTATGACATGGACTGCAACTCAAACACCATCGAAGGATCCAAGAATGATTCATCATATTCTCATGAAGTCTTCTCAGTGGATGCAAGAGATCCGGCAGCATACGGTGGCAGTGAAAAATCAGAAGAATCTGTTAGAATCGTTCACGTAGAGGAGGCCTCACTTCTTCGAGTGGTTGAACAAAATTACACCCGACAAAATATAGGGCAAGAGGCAAGTAAAAGCACTTACAGTGGAGTTTGTGACGACAAAATTATACCTCTTCATTCAGCCGTTATCTTTAATAAGAAATTACCCCCATTCCTAAGTCATACAATTTGTCAGGAAGAGGAGAATAATCATTTATCTTCCAGAAATGGGATATCAGAGGAAGGAAGTGTGCTTAAAGGGAGCCCCGCTGATTTTTACGCTTATGGAAATGGCCTTAAAAAGGGCATTGCATATAAACCAGCAATTGTTTACATTATTTCTGGATCAGGCAACACTTGGACAGAGATTGACGTAAATATTTTAGGGCCAAGAATCATTCCTCCTAAATTCATGTTAGAATATGTTGAGGAAAAGGTTTGCCGTCTTACATATTTACCGCAGTCTGTCGGCAGTTATAGCATCAGCATTAGAAACAAAGGAGATCATATCAGTCAAAGCCCATATAAGGTCAACATAGACTTCGATAAAGTCTCAGTGTGGCAGAAAGCTTAGAAACATGTCCTTCATTTTGAAAAATGAGCATAGCCAATAGCAGGGGAAGAAAATAGAACGACGTCAAATCTTCAGAAAAAAAATGGACCTGTAAAGTTCATGTAAAACTTGATAGAATTTAAATCGTAGGCAAAGATAGAAAATTTTGCCATCGAAGAAAAGATTTAGATTTGTAATCTGAAAATTTCGAGCATGGAGTTAAACAATGCCGACAATCTAGAAAGATTTTGCGTAGAAAAATACCCAAGCTCGCAGATGATTCTTGTCTAAGGCAAACTACATCGACAGGTAAAACTTAACGTTTTGAAAAAAAGAGTCATTCAATTGAAATTGGTCCTTTGGACGTAGACGAAACTTGCTGTAGCTATCATTCATGGTATACTCACACCGAGTCTCGTTCTTTTTTATAATTTTTATTGTCATCATATTTGTTGCAGTTAATAAAGGGTTATTAAGAAAAAAATTTAACCCCTGTCTCTTCATTTGAATCTTCGGCACATATTAATTGTGCTTTTCCTCTCTTTTCTAAGACTTGAAGCGATTTCTTCAAAACAGTCATGTCTAGTCCTTTAAATTCTAAAAATAAAAAGTAAAACAGGTTTAAAGTTGGACACTTTCTTGTAAACGTGCCTTTTAGCACAATTCGAGGATGAATTCAACTTCATTTGTGGCTTGCTCATGCTCTGTAAAAATGTTGAGTCTATTCACATAGCCAGCAGAGGTGTTTTTTCTTCTTCAAAGAATTCGGAGCCTATCCAAGACTCATTCCAAAAAGTTGGTATGTTAGAAATTTTCTTGATCTTCGTCTATTCTAAAGATTCATTATTGAAATTCTGCTATAGTTTCTAGATCTTAATATTACCTGCAGTGGCTTTGTTTGTTTACTCGGCCTTCGCAACCGAATGGGGATACTCAAACTTGAAATATGATGAGATTTAGAATAGGAATTATGTGCAGCAATAATATAATGTCGAATTCAGTCTTAAGGGTTGCATTTAGAAATATGCACAAATCAGTGCAGAACAAACAAGAGCTATCTTCATTAATGATTCAATTAATGAAGTCAGGTTATTTTAAAAACTTCATTATTCACCTTGCGTGCCTGGTTCTTCGCCACTCACAAGCTCGAATAATGTGCACACTGTGTGCGTGAGTCCCGAAGTATTAACCTTTAAAATAGAGGAAAACCTATAATTAAATGGGCAATAGGCTAAAGAAAAAAGCATTTCAAACGAACAAGCTAGGATATCTACATTATAGCGTGCAAATATATGTATGTATGTGCGTATGTATGTGTGTGTACGAAGTCTGTATTTCGATTCATCGAAAAAAGTGCTCAATACGTTTCAGTAGAGCGAGATATACTTAGAAGAAAAGATTCAAAAGACTAAACTCTTCATCTCGACCAGCCTGTTTCGTGGTTTCCCACTCATCAGGAGATGTACCTGTGTGTATGTATACATGCATGTTTGAATCACGATTTCCAATGTTTGTGCGCCCCCTCCAGCCATCGGCTCTCTTTCCCACTCACTCTTGGGCTGCTTCCCCCAGTCTCGAAGCGCGAAACTATTTTATCTTGTAAACTTTCTTCTCCCAGGCTCGCCATCTTTGATAAATTTTGAAAAATTTCGTTTGATCCTCGAGCCCTTTCCTCCGGTCGCCTTTTTTCTAAAAACTAAATTAAAGTTGCACAGCCTCGAACGCCTGATTGCTATATTGCATTCTTTTTTTATAAATATCCTCAACGTTTTTGAGAAAAAGCCCCAGTAGATTCCTTCAATTTCAATGCTGAGATGAATGCGATGACACAAGACGAATTTTCGATGATGCGTGTCCATTTTTAAAACATTTCTCGCTGTCATGACAGTTAGCACGTCTGCTTGATTTGATCACGATTAGGCGCACACAAAGACCCTGGGTCGGAGCTCGTTGGATAGAGGCTACAGTAGTTTGCAGAAACTGTAACGATTTCTAGTTCTTTGTTATGGTTAAAGAGACTGGTCCGTGTCCGTGATAATTGCTAATTCAAAAATCAAAAGCACATTGAACAAAGGCAACTACATACAATAAATTTTGGCAACATATCTCACAGAGGTAATAGACCTATTTCGCAATGACATATGGCATATGAGAGTCCTTTGCATATGAGACCGAGGCGCAAAATCCAAAACGAGGACATGGTTGTTCCAATCTCCAAGACATCACTTATGGTCAATACAAACAAATACGCTTATCCGAGTTACAAGCAAAACATATTATATTTTTAATATCTTGAGCGAAAATGAACAAAGAAAGGCAACAAGATGTATTACCAGACACCGTCAAGAAAAAGAAACGATCTCTTGGCCAACAGTGTGCAGCATTTTGATGCTACAACACTTTTTATAACACCGATGGTACCCAAAGCGGCCTGTCGTAAAGATACGGTTCAGGTAAACGACAACAAAAAGGATAACTTCGATTTCCAATTTTCTCTCACAATTTTTCACTACTCAACTCCTACAACTACAGATCTCCAAGCACGTTTTTACTTGATTAACATAACAATAGAAAATAAAGTCCATAGTCCTTTGCGGTTCGCGACACTCCCCCCCCCCCCCATTTGAGCTTAGGGCGTCAAGTGTCGCAGTCAATCATCTTCCAGTTCCCGTTCTTAAGCTATCAATGTCTCTCCGACGATCTCCTCTGCATCTCTGGTTGCTTTCCTCTTTGGTCTGAACTTCGTAGCTGTTGGGTTTAGTTCAGTGTTCTTCACTGTTAACGAATTGTCACATGACAGCTCTAAAGGATATAATAGCTGCACGGCTATTTCAATGATCGTTCTTCTTGTTTTAACTCTTGTACCTCTAAAAACGCCATCTTTTCCAGGTATGAGACTCTCTATGATACCTATGCTTCACTTTCCACGGTTTCTGTCTTCGCCTTTGATCAGGACGACATCTCCAACGCTGATTTTATTCTCTTTCAGATTGTGTTTTTCTCTGAGAGCTTTCAAGTACTCGTTTGACCATCTTCTCCACAGCTGATCTTTGCACTTCTCTAAGAATCTGGCTCTCTTCCGCAAGTCTTTGTTCTCGATCGAGTGAATATCTTCTTCTACAGGTGCAGCATTCTGCCCAAACAGCATCATATTGGGTGTCAATTCCGGCAACTGCACGTCATTTTCAACATACATCAGAGGTCAATTCTTTAATAAGGATTCTATGTCGAGCATGACCGGCTTTAGCTCATCAAACTTTAGATTTGCTCTGCCGCTAGCTTTGTGTAATGACTGCTTCACTAGACCCATTAACCGTTCCAATTGGCCAACCCACCATGAGGCTTTACTTAGGTTGAACTGCCAGACGATTTTGTTGATAATTGCGTAGCTCTTCATTCATCATGATTTTCTTCAACTTTGCTGCCGCCGCTTGAAATGTTTTGGCATTATCCGAATAAATCTTTTCAGGCCGCCCACATCTTGCTACAAGCTCTTTAAGTTTTGGCATGAACTGTTCTACTGTCATATCTGCGACCAGCTCAATATAGACAGCTCTTGTCAGACTGCAGGCAAAAAGCAAAATATATGCCTTGGCTTCTCCATTTGTCTTGGTCTTGTATGTTATTTTACCTGCGTAGTCCAAGTAAATCACTTAGAATGGTCGTGTTCCGTCTGTTCGGTCTTTGGGTAGTGCTCCTACTGGTGGGTGGTTAAATGCTTGTGCATGGAACCGCTTACATCCAGCACAGTTATGTCTGATTCGCTTTACCAACTACCTCAGCTTTGGGATCCAGTAAACAGTTCTCAGCTCTGTCTTTGTGAGGCTCACTCCCCCATGCAGTGTTCCATAGACATGTCCATCATTCACTAGTTTCTCAGTGAACAACAGAATGATATCAATTGATCTCTCTTGGTGTACAGATCTGAGAATCTCTTTAGTCATAGGCTTAGCTTCTGCTTCTGCTAGCCATGCTAGCCAGCCATCCGTAGCATCTCCTAACAGGAAGTCCTGCAAGACTCTCCTTAACATTGGCAAGTAAATTATCAGCCATGTGACCAGAGACAAGCTCCAATCGTGGTATTGTCAGTCCTTTCTTTGCAAGCCTTGATTTAGAAGTCAGGAGTCCTTGATTAATGCCTGAAGGTTGATAGGTCCCTGCATAAACTGCAGCACATGTTCCGATGCTACTTGCATCACCAAAAGCGTGAAGATCTATACCTTGAATGCTCTAACTAAAACTTGATAGGTTTCTTGGAATTTCGATTCGTTCTGGTAATGCCTTTGACCAGCTATTCCATCTATTTAACAGCTGATCCGTTAGTGGTTGGTCCCATGCAAACTTGTTTTGACAGATGTCTCTGTAGATTGATTTGCGTGATAATGTCATAGGAGAAAAACTTCCCAATGGATCGTAAATAGCAGCAAGGTTCTGCAAAAGTGTTCTTTTCGTTATAGTTTCTGGTTTCTCTGGGAGAACAACACCGATAGTGTCCTCGGATTTCTTCCAAGATAGACCCAACAGCTTTGTTTTATCTGCTATAACTCCAAATTGTTGCTTGGCGAAGCTCTGCTCATAAGCATGTGTGTTGAATTCTGCAGTTTGATGACCCTCCAGTTCAGGGAAATTGGCAAATCCAGCTGCATTGAAAAGCTTAATGGTTTTGTTCTTGAGCTCTTGCATTTCGGCCACAGTATTTCCTGACAGAATTATATCATCAACATAGATACTTTTTCTGATTTCGTTGACTTCCTCTGGGTACTCCTCTTTCATGTTGCTGAGATGAGTTTCTATTGTCCCACCTAATATGAATGGCGATTGGTTCAATCCAAACAATGCCCTAGTGAAACGGTAGACTTTGATCTTTTGTTGGTCTTCTTTGCTCACCCAGTGAAAGCGAAGCACATGTCTACCCTCTTGCCTGATTCGAATTTGCAGTAAAGCTTGCTTAATTTCACCTGCTAATGTCACTGGCCTTGCTCTGTTTCTTACCAGCAAATATGAGATTCTGTAGGGGCGGATCAGTTTTCAGACACTCGTTTAATGATGCTGACATGCTGTTAGCTCTTGCCGAAGCATCACACACACACGAGTCTAACTTTGGTGCTTCAGCTGTCTGACGCACAAGAGGTTTGTGAGCGAGGCAGAAACTTTTGTCTTTGGGTTCTTCTTTGGCTTCCTCTATAATCCCTCTCTCTTCTTGGTCTTTCATTGTTACTTCGTATTCAGCAAAGAGTTCTGGTTCTTTTTTCAACCATTGCATAAGCTTGCTTAGTCTAATTTGCTTTCCATAAAAGCCCTGTTTCATAGAAACCTGAAGGACCTTGCTCAAGTTGATCTTTGAAATCTCTGTATACTGTTGCATTTTCCCCCAGCTCGTTTTCTGCTAGACCAAGGACATCCAGACTGCACAGTCTGTCATAGTCTGCAATAGATGTTCTTGCATAAAACATGTTGCTGGCATCAATTGCTGATCTTGGGGAAATTAGAGTCAATCCATACCTTGTTAGTTCACCTACTGGTTCTCCTGGTTTGCCAACTTTTGCCTTGGTATCTGTTTTGATTCTGGCATACTCGGGTGCTTCAATGATGAGATGAACAGGCAATTCTGGCTTTTGATC
>WUAR02559691.1:0-11309 GCA_015164055.2 Chrysaora achlyos | reverse complement strand
CATTGTATTTTGAAAAGCAAAAAAAACATCAAAAATCAATTAAAAATAGATAAATGTGGTAATCAGTTATAGTTTAGGTGCTGCCCTTTTTAATACATGTATTAGAAAATAAATATATCAAACAAATCTTAATGAAATCGCATGTCTTAGATGGCCTAGAAAACGAGGGGCCCTGCTTAGCAAAAAAAAGCCTTCTTTTTTGATGGGGCTAGAAAATCTATAAAAATCAAATAAACTTAGACGAATTTGGTTTTAAGTTATAGTTGAGAAACTTCCCTTTTTAGCAAATGCATTTTGGAATAAATATAATCAATAAATCCTAATAAATCCGCATGCTTTAGATGACCAATAAAACGAGGGCCGCTGCAGGGTCAGAAAACATTGTATTTTGAAAAGCAAAAAAAACATCAAAAATCAATTAAAAATAGATAAATGTGGTAATCAGTTATAGTTTAGAAGCTGCCCTTTTTACTATATATATCTAAAAATAAATATATCAAACAAATCTTAATGAAATCGCATGTCTTAGATGGCCTATAAAATGAGGGACAAACCTTAGCTCTCTTTTTTGATGGGTCTAGAAAACCTACAAAATCAACTTAACTTAGACGGATTTGGTTTTCAACTATAGTGGAGAAACTGCTCTTTCTAGTTAATTGATTTAGAAATAAATATGATAAATAGATCCTAATAAATGCACATGTTTTAGATGGCCTATGAAACGAGGGCCACTAGAGGGCCAAAAACATTGTATTTGAAAGGCTAGAAAATCCATCAAAATGCAATTAGAATTGCACCCATTTGGCATTCAGATATAGTTCAGAAGCTTCTCTTTCCATTAAATACAATTTGAAATAAATCATAATAAAATCGCATGTTTTAGGTTCCTATAAAACGATGGCCGCTACATAGAAAAAAGCCTTGAAAACCAAAAGAAAAGGCTAGAAAACCCATCAAATTTAACTACAATTAGGAAAATTTGGTGTTCGTAAAGCTTAGAAGCTGCCCTATCTATTTAATTGAATTGGAAATAAATATAGCACGGAAATACCAACAAATTTGCATGTTTTAGATGACCAATAAAACGAGGGCCGCTGCATGGCAAAAATCATTGTATTTTGAAAGGCTACACAAATCATCGAATTTCACTTAGAATTGGACAAATGTGGTATTCAGTTATAGTTTAGGAGCTGCCCTTTAAAGTAAATGCATTTCGAAATAAATACAATCAATAAATCCAATAAAATCGCATATTTTAAGTTTCTATAAAACAAGTGGCCTCGCTTAGCAAAATGACTAGTTTTTTAAAGACCAAAAAACCAATAAAGATCATCTACAATCGGGCATACTTGGTAGGCGGTTATTGTCAAGAAGCTGCTCTTTCTAGAACAATCAATTAGAAACAAATATAACAAAAAAGTGTAACAAATTAGCTTGTTTTATTTGGCCTATAAATTAACGGGCCTTACTGAGCAAAAAAGCCTTGTTTTTTGAAAGGATTGAAAGCCTCCAAAGATGAACAAAAATTGGAAAAATTTGTATTCAGTTAAAGTTAAGAAGCTGCTATTTTCACTAACTCTAAAAATAAGAAAAAAACAAATAGATAAAGTTACAGCGCAGTTATAGTTTGGCACTCGCTTTTCGAGAAATAAAATCAATCTAGTCAACAGTTCCACTAAAAAACTCGCGTATTTTGAAAGGACTAGAAAACGAGGAATCCTGCTTAGCGAAAATCTTTTGATAGGAAAATGAAAATAAACTGAGCAAAATGTTATATCTAGTTATAGTTTTCAACATGCTCTTTGCAGAAAACGAGTCAAGTCTTTAAGTTCTCAAACAATCACGAAAGAACGGAATGTTTTAACAGGCCTAGAAGTGATCGGTTCTAGGTTGGAAAGAGGCTTTATATTAGAAAGCAGTTAGATTTTAAACACTCACTTTAAGAAATCGAATGAAATCAATTTATTTACAACAGGAGAAAGTTTAGAGGACTTACTTCTGAGTTTGCTTTCAAGGGTTTAATCCATGTTATTTATGGCTTGGTAGCGTAGTTTTTTATGTCCTGCTTTCTAATAGCCAGGTGCTTCGAGGGGCAATGAGCAAGCAAGCAAAATCCTGAGAAGAAAGACAATAAATTTTTTAAGATATTATTCGAGTATTTAAAGAATATATTAGACCTGCTGATCATGTGTATTTAAAGATTGGCATCATTATAATCATCTTTCGACGGCAGACGAGATGATGGAGTTCACCCGCTCGCGCCAGATGAGCCGGTCTCGCAGTACTGCTTCAAGGTCCCGCCTGTTAACATTGGCATCCCTTGCCAAATGGGTATGAGAACCTTATTTTTTGCAATCTCATATGGGTATGTGAACCTTCTGCTTCTGGAATGAGCATAAAAGATCGGCATAAAAAGTTGCACAAGCAGGCTGTCAGTTTCAGTTGATTAGGCTTGGTGTGGTATACTAATATAGTATTTGGCTTCTAGATCCTTCTAATGATCCAACACACTTCTAGAACCAATCCCACTACGACCACATGATAGGCCTACTCTGGCCTTAGTAAGTAGGCAACAAGATAGACTAGGCTCTTAGGCCTACCTCACTTAAAGATCAATAATTTAGATTAGATAAAGAACTCCTAGCGTATTTATGTATCTTGGATTTTAGACAAGTTCTATATAAACATTTTAGACATTAAAATGATTTTTACTTACTTGAAATATGTGTAGAATATGATATTTTCTTCATCTTCTTGATCATCGCGACTCCATTTTAATTATCTAGATAATTCACGCTGTTGTGGCCCTGTGGTTGGAGGGATCGAAAACGAGGCATAGTTGATTCTTGGAAACTCCTAGAATTGTGGACGGGGTAAACATCTTTCTCCTTTCTGTTCATCTTCGGAGAAAACAGATATATTAAATATAGTAAACATGTTGTTTTAATATAAAATTATATTCTTTGTCCATATTTCATGACAAACTCTCCTTTCAGCGGGAAAATTTTAAACAATAATTGAAAGGAAAGAAAGCAAATTCAACAATTACTTAGCTACTAACTACCCAACTTTTTTTCATATTTGCGTAAAAATTGGAACGCAGCTGCCTCTAACATGATTATGTGCCAAGTTATTAATATGGAATGTGGATAAGAAATAAAATTAAATTCTTCAAAACGTTTTTTGATATAAGATTTTCCGAAATATGACTTCAGTAAAAACTTACAAACAATTTACGATAATACGTCTAATTTAAAGAACATGGGATTTTATATCTTACATTTTCATGTAACTAAATAGTTGGAGGCAGTTCAGATACAAAAATAGGATATGGCTATTAAAACCTTCTAAAATGAAATACATTTAACACAATTTTCGTTGGCAATGAAACAAATACCAGTTGTCAAAACTCAATATGGCTCTATCTCAATTGAAGAACCCCCTTCAACAACAAATAGAAGTCTTTCCACTCAACTTTTTGGGGGGTTCGCATTTATGGAAGGAGCTTTGATAGTAAGTAAGGACGACGTTTACATAACTGCAATATCTTTTCTTGTTTGAGTTATGGCCGTGTGAAGGAAATTATTGACGACGTCATAGCAGGAACCTGTCTAAAGGCACAGACCATGGTATGAGTAAAAATTGTACCATATCTTCAACATGGAGCTCCGGATTAGCTTTAAATGTGGTTCATGGGTACCATATGACCATTGATGACCTATCTGATATTTCTAAGCTCTAAGCTACTGCCAGGCTTTGTCAAAGGCCCTTATTTTGGTTCATTTTTTGGTCTGTGACATTAGAAAGGTCATTAATACGATAATCATAATGATTCTTTTTCACGAGGTTTCAGTGATTTAATGTTGGAAACGACACAGGAACTTCGCGTTAGAAATAAGTATAGTAGTGATAGCTTTGTTACAATCTACCCATTGTACAAAAACGACACATCCACTAGTAACGTCATAAATTCCGTCCATTGCACGGCCATAACTCAAAAACGACAAAAGATATTGAAGTTTTGTAAGCGTCATCCTTAATTACTATCAAAGTGCTTTCCACGAATGTGGACTTCCAAAAAGTGACTTAATCTCGTGTTTATGTGTGGGTTTTACTT
Source organism: Chrysaora achlyos (assembly GCA_015164055.2). Lineage (NCBI taxonomy): Eukaryota > Metazoa > Cnidaria > Scyphozoa > Semaeostomeae > Pelagiidae > Chrysaora > Chrysaora achlyos. The sequence continues at coordinate 7,192 of WUAR02559691.1, read as the reverse complement.
CAAATTTCGGTTTCTCCATTAATTCTCAGTCAAGTTTCCTCCATTGGCGAACAACAGTCTGATTCGTCTTCACTTGATGATGTCTGGTCAGCGGTGTCGCACTGGGCCTCGCAAACTGTGCACGTGCATTGAAATAAATAGTTTTCCCTAGAAAAGAAACAAAGAGTGTAATCGCACACACTTTGCCTTTATCTAACCATATTTATGTATACCAGACTCTTTATCTAACCATATTTATGTATACCAGATCACAGCAACAAGATCCAAACCTACAGTCCTTTTCATCTTCATGCTGTTCTTATGCCACTACACAATATTGAGTTTGATTACACAACCTGTTATTACAAATGCTGTTCTTATGCTTTTGCACATACTATTCTTATATCATTACACATGCTGTTCTTATGCAATTACACATGCTGTTCTCATGCCATTACACATGCTGTTCTTATGCTATTACACATGCTGTTCTTGCACCATAACACATGCTATTCTCATGCCATTACACATGCTGTTCTTCTAACATAATACATGCTGTTCTCATGCCATTACACATGCTGTTCTCATGCCATTACACATGCTGTTTTTATGCCATTACACATTATGTGCTTATGCCATTACACATGCTGTTCTTCTAACATAACACATGCTGTTCTCATGCCATTATACATGCTGTTCTTATGCCATTACACATTATGTGCTTATGCCATTACACATGCTGTTCTTCTAACATAGCACATGCTGTTCTCATGCCATTACACATGTTGTTCTTATGCCATTACACAGGCTGTTCATTAATCATTACACATGTTGTTCTCATGCCATTGCACATGCTGTTCTTCTAACATAACACATGCTGTTCTCATGCCATTACACATGCTGTTCTTATGCCATTACAAATTATGTGCTTATGCCATTACACATGCTGTTCTTCTAACATAACACATGCTGTTCTCATGCCATCACACATGTTGTTCTTATGCCATTACACAGGCTGTTCATTAATCATTACACATGTTGTTCTCATGCCATTACACATGCTGTTCTTCTAGCATAATACATGCTGTTCTCATGCCATTACACATGCTGTTCTTATGCCATTACAAATTATGTGCTTATGCCATTACACATGCTGTTCTTCTAACATAACACATGCTGTTCTCATGCCATTACACATGCTGTTCTCATGCCATTACACATACTGTTCTCATGCCATTATACATGCTGTTCTTCTAACATAGCACATGCTGTTCTCATGCCATTACACATGTTGTTCTTATGCCATTACACAGGCTGTTCATTAATCATTACACATGTTGTTCTCATGCCATTAAACATGCTGTTCTTCTAACATAATACATGCTGTTCTCATGCCATTACACATGCTGTTCTTATGCCATTACAAATTATGTGCTTATGCCATTACACATGCTGTTCTCATGCCATTACACATACTGTTCTCATGCCATTACACATGCTGTTCTTCTAACATAACACATGCTGTTCTTGTACCATAACAGATGCTGTTCCTATGCCATTACACATGCTGTTCTAATGCCATTACACATGATGTTCTTATGCCATTACACATGCTTTTCTTTTGTCATTGCACATGCTGTTATTATGCCATTACATATGCTGTTCTTATGCCACTACACATGCTATTCTTATATCATTACACATGCTGTTCTTATGCCATTGCACATGCTGTTCTTCTAACATAACACATGCTGTTCTCATGCAAAAACACATGCTGTCCCTATGCCATTACACATGTTGTTCTTATGCCATTACATATGATTTTCTTCTCTTGCCTGAAAACACATCATTCCTTACGTTCATTTGATGATACACTTTCAATGTCTACAAGTCTCCAGTCTTGTCCATATCAATGTGATCAACCTCATTGGGTTCTATGTTTACGTAACCACTGTCTCCCATATGCATTGATTATCACATTGCTAATTGTCTGCCATACCAATATGGCTGTTTTCTTTCTAGGTACATAATGTCATCAATTTTTCTAGCTATTGCTGTTCATAAACTGAACACCAAAATATAAAAATACGGCCTGCTTATCTCTTTAACATTAGACAAGAGCTATTACGAATAAAGCGAAAAATAAGCGATATAAAAAAAGTAGTAGACCTTAAAATTTTCTGTCTGCTATGTCGACTTCTTTCACGTTGGCATTCATCGAGATAGCAAATGCATATTTCCTGCAGAGAAGAATAAAATATATGAAGCACTGAAACCATAAATGATTTCAAAAATCGCAAGGTTTTTCATTTACTTGTTTGCACTTAATTGATGATAATGCCCTGAAAATATCAGTTACAGAAAAACCACTTGTATTTCACTACGTAATGCGTTGGAATAGAGATACAGTCATTCGAGCTGTAGGCATACAGAAGACTGTTAAGAAACAGCTGGACGGAAAAGAGATTAAACAAAAGTGTACTTGACGAGATCTGAGAAACTAAAGGACTTGTTAATGAGATATACCAACAGAAACTTCAATTCATGGGACTCATTATGAGACACAGATGCATAGAAAAGACCTACTGACAGGAATCGCTTTTGGAAAAAGATAAAGAGGACGACAGAAAACGAGATACAATTCCAATTAAAGAGAAGCTATGACTGAGGCCATTACAACAGCCAAGAACAGAGAGAAACGAAGGAATATTATATATGCCGCCACAGCCGTTCGGAAAGTCAAATTTTCTGAACGATAGTAGTAGTAATGCGTTGCAAGTTAATACAAACCGAGAAAACCTTAAACGTTAACGATATACCAAACCCATTGATAACCCAAAGGTAATTGAATATTTTTCTCGTATTTTCAAAGTCATATTAGCAGGAGATAATACAATAAAAATAAAAATGTTATCTATTACGAAGCATCTTCATTACGCAATATCATATTGCAGTCAAATCAGCTTTTTGTTGCAAAGGAGGTGAATAAATTAAGCAGCCATAGAAAAAACATATAACTTTTAGAGTGCTAATGGCAAAATATGCCATGATTTTCAGTAAAATTAAAAATGGTTAGGACTAAAGTATTAGTATTAAGCGCAACATTACCTCGTCTTGCTGAATATCCTTCAATGCAACTAGTACAAGAGTTGAATTGTTATAAGGAAATGTAACTTCAGCATTAGGGTCGCAGCTGTGATTGCCTAACATGTAAAAATCCTCGTTATTTTCAAAATAGAAACATTAAGCAAACACAATACCATGAATTGAGTACAAAATACGTTTGAGAAAATATTCAAACAAAAATGAAAGAACGTAAATTGAACTTACAACAGCTTTGTATAGCAAACAGCCCAGAGCCTTCGCAGTTCAAAAATTGACCAGATTCTGAAATGAAAAAAGTTTCATCAACTACAGGATTAAAGACAGAGACCTGATTTTGTGTACACTTCCCAGGTCTCTAAAGCCTAAAGTAGTCTAAAATGACTTCTGTTACTAATGGACAGGTCACAATTCTCAGCATAACTTTGATCAACAATGTCCCTGATTTCAAGTGAGTATACAGCATTTACATAGAGCTTAGAGATGGCACATACAACTTTGGATTGGAAGTCTTACTGTTTGCTAGAGAGTAAATATTCGTCTGTAATGATTTTATTCTGTGTCATTCTATAAAAAAGCCGTTTATGGTTTTGACACAGTTTTCCTACTTACATTGTAAGTCCTAAACTTAGATAACCTAATCTAAACTCACTAAATCAAATCAACCAATTTGAAGAAGGAAGGAAAATAACAAAAAACTTTGTTAAATGTCTGTAGATTGTCAACAATTTATTCACGAATCGTTTTTTCTGTGCATTTGAGAGGAAAGGGGTGATTTCCATGGGGTCTAAGATGGGCGGAGCCCCTCTAGTTAAAACATTGCATTGATCGTGCTTTTGAAAATATTTCTGTTGTCCTTAAAAAGTCTTAATATGCCTAATTCGAAAATATCCTGCATAGAGTGCACATGAATTGTTGGTTCTTTTTTCCCTAGCACCTTTCGAGTCGTGTCGATTCCTTTAAAGGGTATCTATTGATAAATCCTGTTTTCAGGTATCCCCTTATGCTGGATCGCCTAGATTCCGAAACCGTATGAAGAACCATACATACTTTTCTCATTGTGTTTGAAACCGTGATACAAAGAACCACTTTTCTCATTGTTTTCTATACGGTTTAGTATACTTAGCACTGGTTATCATATTTGAATCGATGACAATATGGGCCTGGTCACAATAAACCACGCTCCATTTCATGACATTGCCCCTGGAGCGCCACTTGTTAATTTTTTTTTTAAATCACCAATGGGGGAGGGTATGTAAATGGTCTGCTCTGCTTCTCAGACAGGTAATCCAACAATGATCAAGTATTCATTGGGGCCTTTGCAACAGCCTTCAACTATTTGATCATTCTAATTCATTTATCATTCATAAGCGACACCGATATAAAACATTATTTCATAATATCATTTTACGTTTGAATTGATTCAAACTTATCACTACAGTTTTCTATCTGAAACAGACCATCATATATTTTTGCTATCTATATAATATATAACCTCACTAGGTGACAGGTTAAGTATTGAAATCACACTAGAGAAGTAAACACAAACAGGGATGCACCCATGTCAACAAAGATTGCTGCTCACAACACATTTCTTTTGGCTAGGTAGAAGCATGCCGCCGGATCATTCAAACATGATTTCTAGATGGAATCTAATGCGTGTTTATACTCTTGACACACAAGAGTGTTTTTATTACTCTTGACATCCATATGTTGTAGATGAAAATACCCCTGGGTACCGAAAAACAATATATGGTTATCTCCCAGTGCGCGAATAGCCACTGGTAATGAAAATGCATCCTGCTAGCATGTCTCTAAGGAGTATTTTCACATTATAAATAAAGGAGACAACAACATTAGAGCACAAGGAGGCTATGGAAGGCTGCTAATCTCCGTTTGGAGCAAAAAAATGGTCAGGTTTAATATGGTTTTGGATGGACTAACGTCGACCAATCTTGGACACTGGGAGCTTAGTAAGTTCAATATATTTAGACGTCTACTACGCTGCAATTCTCTTCGTTATACGAGAATAGACCTAGCAAAAGGCACTGCTATTAACCCTGAAGGCAATTAAAATAGGTAAAAAAATGTGTAAACGAGAACTCTAAATTCACATGAATTCGACCGAAATTTGTAATATTTAGGTAAGTTGTATTTAGTAGTGATTTTGCCAATTGCCCGCTGTTTTTAAAAAATAGTTTACAGTACTGTATAATTATTGATCCTTTTAGTTCGAGAAATTGTCGAAAGCTTCAGACTCAGCTTTTTGAATCCAGTCTTAGTAGCGTAACATTTGACAAAAACTCTGATAAAATCTAATTTTCGTAAAGAAAAATGGAAATCAAGCAAGCGAAGAATATTCGGAAGCGAAAATTAAAGAGCATTGACATGTTTAGAGCCTTAAATCATTGTTTGTACAATATATACACAACTTCTGGATTTGATATCGACAGAAAATCTTGCCTGCTCTTTATGAATAACAAAGAATATTATTATCATATATCAAACCTTTTTCAATATCTTCGTATAAGTTATCAATTTGTGCGTCAATAATCGTTCTTTCTTCGTCTTTTAAGTTCAAAGCGTCAACATTGTGGACATATTGACTCAACGAGCTGTGTAAATGTAACAAAGATCGAATAAATGATAAAGAATGATCATGAAGTAGTTAATGTTACAATATTGTTGTTGATGTTTATTGTAGGTTTCCAAAATAATACGCTAATTTAAATCTTTGTTGATACTTTATAAATACTATCATCATAAATTTGCTCTTGGTCTGTCACTGAATTATTATTGATGATATCAATGTTCTTCCGTGTGTCATCTCTTTTGTCAAGCTCTCAGTTGCATAAATTCAAATAAATGCAATAAAACACCCTTTTTAATATTCCCTTTTTTAGTAAGAATTGAAATATTGAAATATTAATTAGATACCTTGTTCCTATTCCTTGTCCGTTCATTCCAATCATTGCTATCAAAGATCTGAATCCATGAGGAGTAAGCCACTAGATGCGAAAATTTTGATGGCTTTTAAATCTTACATTTTCAAGTCAATGCAGATTAGAAGGCTTTGTTTTCGAACACATGAATGAATTTCTTAGTTAAGGATATTTACGAACTCAAGTTTAGTTTACCCAGCCCTTATTCTGTTTCACGTAATTATGAATTAATACTGTAAAAAGAAGTTCTGCTGAAGCCTATTTTAGTTTTATATATTTCTTTATCTACTTTAATATTTTCAAACAGTGCCCTACCTGTTCAATATTGTCGTCATATAAGGTGGTGAGTAGCATGTTCCTCAATAATTCTAAATGGTCCTGAAACAAAGCAACATAATAGATGGTTAGCTAATTGAGACCATAACTTGTTGCATTTCGTTTACTTTGTTAGGCAGCACAAGGACATGTATTGTAGGTAGGAGTTCAGAAATAATACTCTAAAAAGGAGACATCTTTTGAAGTAAACTGTCTAAGGTTGCTCAGAGAAATTGAAGACCATAGACAGAGATTCTTCAAAAGACTTTGCACTTTATAAAACATAGAGCATATACAAATTATAAGAATCAAAATTTAAGACTAGCTGATAGTATATACTTACAACAAAATGTTCACCTAATAACTTATGGACCATTTTCTCCTGGAAATTCTGAGGACTGCTGCAAAAAGATGACAACTTTGCAAACATTTCACTTGGGTTTTCTGCCTAAAATAAAAAAAATACTTTTTAAAAAACAAGAGCAATTTAAAAAGCAATCTCACACTCTCAGAATAAGCATACTTTTCTCATTTTCCTAAATTCCTAAATTGTTTATTTTCCCCTTATTTGGCATAGCAGCCCAATATAAAGTGCCCTTTGGGCGGCCCTTGTTGATTCAAAGTGAAATAAATCTAAAACACAAAAAGAAGGAATCTTCATGTTATGGTAAAAGGAATCTTTAGAGCAAAAAGTGTCTGGGCCCTAGGAAACAAATGGTTCCCTTATCTGTATTTAGTCCCTACTCAGAATACTTTCATTAAATGTTGCTGTAACATCCCATTGGCAATACAAAGATTAAAATGCTCTATATTTCACCTGTACAACAGATGCAATCATTCTGCATATAAGACCA
>WUAR02559690.1:0-27664 GCA_015164055.2 Chrysaora achlyos | reverse complement strand
CCAGATATCGAGAAGTCGTATCTCTCAATTTTCCAGATGTCATCAAATGCTAGGCGTCTCACAGGTATGGGGGGCGCGTCGGCCGCGGCCAGCGCCGCACCGGTCGCCCGCGCTGTACCGGCTGGCTGCTCGACGCCGTCGCCGACCTATGCGACGCCGCGGAGGTGCCGCGCGTAACCACCCACGGTCTACGCGGCACCCACGCGACGCTGGCAGAGGACGCGGGCGCGTCGTCGAGCATCGTAGCAGCAACGCTCGGACACGGCGACGACCGCGTGACCGGGCGCAACTACACGGCACCGGGGGTGCGTCAGCAGGCCGCGAGCCGGCGGGCGCAGTTCAAACTGGTGCAGGGAGGGAAGCGGTGAGAACGTTCAAGTACGAGCGACTAAGCGGCCCGCCGCACAGCGAGTATCGCGTCCGCCGCTTCGGCGTTGTGCTGGGTCGCGTGCGTCGCGATCACGGCGATCAGGGGTGGCGTTGGCTGGCCCACCGTGACAGCGACAGTCGCGTCATTGGCAGCTACAGCAAGCGCAAAGTGGCGGCGTTCGCGCTGCATGCACGGCGGGTAGAAGCAGCCGTTGGGCTCCTGCGAGGGATGACGCGGGCACAGCTTGCTGTGATCGGCCAGGACATCATTCGAGCAGGCGAGATCGTCGAGCGATGGGAGACCGCGAGCCTGCTCTCAGCGCAGCCGTTCGTGCTACGAGACGACGGCGAAAGCGGCTAAATGGGAAACGAGTGGGAAACGTTTTCCCACGTGAGAGGAATGCGAGATTTTTTGTTTAGGCCTATTCGGGCGTTACAGGATTCGAACCTGTGACCTTTGGCTCCGGAGGCCACCCGAGATAGGCGCCAACCCCGCGCATTCGCCCGTTTGAGCGAAGCGCATTTCCCGCACCGCGGCCGATCGTCGATTCGTTGCGCTGTGGTGGGGACAGGAGTGGGAACGCCCATGCACCCAGCAAGCCATCACCCCGTCGTGCGCCTTGAGGTCGAAGGCATCCGCCACACCGTCGTGCGTGTACTGCAGGACCAGGCGATCGACGTACAGGCGTCAGTCGAGAAGGCCGTCGAAGAATTCCTAGCGACCTACGACATCGAGGCCGAGGTCAAGCGGACCGCGCTGACGGCGATCAACGAGAGCGTGAAGAAGGCGATCGACTGGGCGGTCAGGCGCGCCTTCGACACCGTCGAGCATCCGATCAAGCAGGCCGCCTATCAGCGCATCCGAGAAGCGCTGACAGAGATCATCCCGCCAGAGGCACACCATGACGGCCGCTAGCGACCGCGTATCCGAGCGCCCCGAGGACATGAGCCAGGACGGCCGGCTGCGTCTCATCTGGGACACGGACGGCGACATGACCGTCTGCGTCCGTGAAGAGGGCATGGCGCCCTACGCCTCGGTCGAGTTCTGCAACTCGGGCGGGCACTCGCCACGCACGTTGGCGGCGCTACGCGAACTGTTCGCGGCGATGGAGGCGGACAACGACGCTGCGGTCGGCGAGGCGCTGAACGCTGCCGCCTCGCGGCGCTACGGCGACTCGATGAACTTCAACGCCCCGTCATCCCCGGCCGCTAGCGACACGCCCAGCGGCGCGCTGCGGGCGCTGTTGGCGCGGATGATCGCGCTCGACGCGGGGCCCGAGGGCGCCGGTGGGCGCTGGTCTGACGCCCGCAAGCGCGCGCGCGAGCTGCTCGCCATGCCGCCGGACCCTGACGCCGAGCACGAAGCCGCGGGGGCGCCGTCGCTGGACGACGTGTACCGCTTCGCGGGTGACATCGCACCCGAAGACCTGCGCCTTGGCGCGCGCGTCATGGCATCGATGCTGTCAGCCTGGTGCGGAGACCGTGCCACCTCGTGCAACATTCCGGGCGGGTGGAAGGTCTGGGACGCTTGCGCCGCCGAGGCCCGCCGGCTGGCCGGGGAGCCGCTGCCCGCGATACAGCACCAGTCCTTCGGCGACGGGCCCCGCATCATGGGTCACATCGCGCCCGGCGAAACGCTGGTAGTGACTCGCGACCCGGCGCCCGGGAGCGTGCCGCCGATACCGGAGCCGAGCCTGCGCCGGTGCGACTGCGTCGAGGACGGCGAGGAGGTCTGCTGCGACTGCCCGGAGGTGGGCGATGTGCGGTAACTGCGCCTACTTCACCCCGCTAGCCGACCGCAAAGACCACGGAACCTGCGAGCACCCTGACAACCGCCGCCCTCACCGGCCGGTTCACGTGCACGACATCTGCGGCTGCTTCGAGCATCGCACCACCGCCCGCAACGCCTCCAACGCCGCCCCCAGCGCCGCGCCAGCCTCGGGCGACGGGCAGTCCACGTAGGCGCCCCAGGCGCGCACGCAGGCGGCCCACAGGGCGGCGGGGGTGTCAGGGCGGGCGTGTTGGTCGAGCGTCGTGCGCTCTTCGATGGGCGGGTTCATGTCCGCGTTGTCGGCGAGCAGGCGCGGCGGTTGCGAGGCGATTTTTCCTATGTGAATACAGCTAAGTAATATTTTTCCATTGCCAGACTATTGCTTTTCCTGGGGCGCTGCTATCATGGTACTCGTCAACGCGGGATGCACCCCGCACAACCCACGGAGCAACGACATGACGCAAGAAGCCAACCCCCTCGCCCGACTCGCCGAGCTCGCCCAGCAACGCCGCGCCCGCACCAAGGCTCTCGAGTCGGCAGTGCAGTCCCTCCTGTCACGCCTCGACGACGTCCTTGGCGATGACAGCGCGCGTGCGACCGTCGGCGGCATGACACTGGCGCGCGTCCACGTCCGTCTCAACCACGGCGGCTACTGGGCCACATGGCAGCTTTCCGGCGAGAATGTCGACGATTTCGAGTCGGGCTGGCAGTGCGACCTCGAGCAGGCCTGTGGCTCGCAGGGCTACCTCGGAGGCGACTTCGGTGCGCCGTACACGGGACCGACCCGCTACCAGCTCGTCGCGTTCGCTCAGCGCGCAGAGCGCTTCGTCGCCGAGTTGACGCGCTCGGTGGGCGACGACATTGCGCACCTCGACATCGCGCTACCGTGCGCGCAGCAAGCCACCGAGCAACTCTAGCCCCACAACGCAACGCCCCGCTGGCACGGAGTCCGGCGGGGCGCCACTTCCCTGGCCGCCATGCACGGCACCAGGGCACGAGAACCGAGGATACCACGATGACCTATAACCAGCTGCGCCTCAGGATCGAGGACGCCGAGCAACGGCTGCTGCAGCGCGAATACCACGACCGGCAAGCTGCGGCGAAACTGCGGTATCTGCGAGCCATCGAGGCCCACGTAACGTACCCGCCCGACTGGGCTTGCGAGGCCTGGCGCACGCGTATCCCGGCCTCAGCCCGCGCCGCTGCGTCGCCGCTCCTGCTCCTGGCAAGCTAACCATGGCAAAGACCAAGACGATCGCGATTACCGTCGACCAGCCCACCGAGCGCGCCGTGGCCCAGCGCAGCAGCGGCAGCCGTGACCGCAGCGAGATCGTGCGCCGCGCGGTGCGCCGCTACGCCGAACTGTGTGAGCGCAGTATGCCCGAGATGTCGCCCAACGAGTGGCGGCTCTGCTGCGACGCGCTCAACGGCTGCTGGCTCCTGGAGGGAACGGAGCGCTACGCGGCCCACGAGGTCGCAGACGCGATTCGCCTCAACGGACTCGACGCCAAGTGGGGCGTTGATGGCGACGCGCTGGTGGAGCGCCTAGGCGCGCTCAGCGTGGCCGAGGTGTACGCGCTCGTGGACTACGTCGAGCGCTGGTGGGCGGCGAGTGCGCGCGGCGAAGACCTGGCGATACCGGGCGAGGTCAGCTAGGCCGCGGCGGCGCTGCTAATATCAACGCGGTGACGTTGCTCGACATCATATTCGGCGGGAGGCGGCACCCGCGCGGCGTGCTGGCGCGGCTGCGCAAGCGCTTGCGGCAAGACGCACGGCGCGCCCGGGGAGTGCGGCAGTGCTCGGCGTGCGGCGACGAGCGCCCGGCGGGCGAGCTCGACACGAGCGGCCAATGCCCGCGGTGCCGCCGATGACGAAGCCACTCGACGCTATCGAGCTGTGCATGCGCCGCTTCTACCGCGCACAGCGTTGGGGGCCGGGGACGTACGTCTGGCGGGTGGCGCCGGGGACACGGCTGACGGCCGAGGTCTTCGTCGAGGGCGAGGCCACCGACGAGATGTCAGACGAGGTCTACGAGCTAGCTTTCGGGATGATGCGGCCGGTGATCGTCGACGAGGTCTACGAGCTAGCTTTCGGGATGATGCGGCCGGTGATCGTCGACGAGGTCGACGCCGGCCTCGTGGCGGGCGAGGCGGCGAGCTTTTCGCCGCTCGACGAGGCGCTGGCTTGGCGCGCCGACACCGGCATCGTAGCGGGGCAAGAGGCGGCCGTAGAGCGCTACTTCGCTGAGGTGCGCCGGTCGTGCGCTGAGGCGCTCGAGGCGCGGCGCAAGGAGCGCGCAGCACGCCCCTACCGCAAGCGCGAACAGAAGCGCTTGCCGCCGTGGGCCAAGCGCCCGAGGCCCTAGGCGGCCTTCTTCAGTTCTTCGGGGGTGGCGATTACGGCGATGCCGCGCGGCTCATAGCGCTCGCGGAAGCGCTGCCACGGCCACCAGCGGGGATCGCTGCGCGTCTTCGGCGAGCGCGCCTTGTGCGCGACGATGCGCTTGATGCTCGGCCGCGCGATCAGCAGCGAGTCCACCAGGTCGAAGCTGACGTCGAGCAGCTCTTCGCGCCAGTGCGGCTGGCTCGTATCGGGCTCGTCGTGCTCGATGCCGATGCTGCGTCCGTTGATGCGGCCGGCGTGATAGGCCACGCGCGTAATTGGCACGCACTGGGTGAGCGCATGCTTCCAGCTCTTCGGCCAGTGCACCACGAAGTGCGCTGAGGCGTAGCGGCCGTCAGGCATGTGTTTGAAGTAGCGCGGGATGACGATGCCGCGTCCTCGCCCGACATCGTGCATGGTGATCTCTTCCACGGCGTCAGGATCGAGCGTGCCGCCCGCATAGCGCGCGTCAACGCGGTGCACGCCGTCGAGCCAGCCATCGGCATCCGCGTCGGCAAAGACGGCGGGCTCGATGCCGCGCGCAGGGTCGATGCAGTCGCAGGGCTCGAAGATCGACTGCTCGAAGACCAGCACGTCGCGGTTGTCGATGTAGCCGTCGCCGTCGCACAGCTCGCAGTTGGGATCGGCGTGCGGGTGCGGCTCGAAGTCGATGGGCATGCACATGGCTACCGCCTCCGGGTTGGCATGGCGTCGAGGTCGACCTTGCCGATGGTACGCATGCGGCGGATAGCCGAGCGCGGGATCGTCAGCGGCTCGCCGACCTGGGTGCCGCCTTCGTAACCGTACGTTTTGCTCAGCGCGACGATGACGCGGCTGGGGTGCTCGGCCACCAAGATGCCGACGGTGTAAATCCACACTGTCTCGTGCTGCGCGGCGCGGTCGACGTCGTGCCAGCCAGCTGTGCCCGCGCAGTCATCCCAGACGACCTCGACGACCTTTGTGTTCGCCACGCGCTACCGCTTCGCCGGCTGCGACGCGGGGCGCACGCACTGTGGCTGTACCCACGGCGCCTTGGGCGCCAGGCCCGCGCACTGCTTGAATTGCGCCGTGAGGCAGTCTCGCGCGACGGGTGCGCACTGCTGCCACGCCCGCTCGGCCGCGCAGCCACCGAACTTGACCAGCGCCGCGCCGGCGCGCTTCGCCGCCGCTTGCGACGCGGTGCAGCCCACCAGCGATAGCAGCAACGCAAAGGCGGCAAGTGCTACGGCCACGAACAGGATGGTCCGAAGCGGATTCCACTGAAGCTTGACGATTTTCATTTCGAGGGCTCCTGCGTTGTTGTCGGCTTCGCTGCAGCGAAGCCAGCGATCAAGGTGATCGCCGAGCCGACAAGCCCTGCGCCGAGCTGGCGCGCAAACGTGTCGGTGGCATCGACGAACGCCACGAGCAGCGCTCCGATGCCGAGCTCGGCGAAAACAAATAGCGCCGTCAAGATGACGGTGAGCAGCTTGAGATGAACCGCGTTCTTTTCCGCGGCGGGATCGGGTTTGTCAGTCATCGTAGTTGGCTCCTGATGCGCGCGATGACGCGCGTGTAACGGGGGTAGGCGGCTTTGCCGACGCAGCAGCGCGCCTCGGTGCGGGGCCAGCCGAGCAGCTGCCCGCGCACGGCAAGCCCGGCGATGACCTCGTGCGCGAGCGTGGCCCGCCATGCAGCGTGGCCGCCGGCGACGACGGCGCGGATGCCGCCGCGGAAGGCCGTCGAGGTGCAGCCGCGCAGACCGAGGCACGGTGCCCGCAACGTCGCGGTGCGCGTGACGCAGACGTGCACGGGGTCGCCGGCGAGCAGGTCTGCCACGACCTCAGCGCGCGCCAGGGACGCGATGCGCGCGCCGGCGATCGTCAGCGCCGGATCGCAGCGGTGGTGGCCGAGCTCGTCCGTCAGCGACACGCCGAGGTAGGGGCTCGGGCGCGAGCCGGGCAGGCAGGCCGCGAGCAGCGCGAGCGGAAGCACGAGGCGCATCAGATGCCGTATTCAATCCAGCAGAGCGCGCCGTAGATGTAGACGTTGCTCGAGGTGCCCGACACCCACGCCGAGACGGTGATCATTGGCGCGCTCGTGCTCGCGTCGTCGCGGTCCACGTTCGTGTCGAGGTAGATCGGGTCCGCGCTCGTCCCGAGCCACGAAGGTGTGCTGCTCGTCGCGGTCATCGTGACCGTGTTGCTGGCGATCGCCGTCGGGCCCTCGAAGATGACGTTTCCGCCGTTGCCGTCCGTGGCCACGAGCGCATCGCACCGGATGCGCAACTTACGCGTCGCCGCTTGCGTCTCGTCGCCGATGCCGCGGCGATAGGCGTGGACGTGAAAGCCGGGGCCTGCGGCCGCCCACGTCGTCGTCGCTTGCCGAAAGATGTTGACCTGCGTACCGCTCTGCACGCGCACACCGGTCGGCCCACCCGTGCCCGCCGTGATCGCGGTGGTGGCATACGTCGCCGGGTCGCCGTCGGCGTAGGCCAGCCAGCAGCCGACGACGGGGAGGTTGTAACGGCGGAGATCGTGTAGCCGCGCGCGGATCTGTTCGCCCACGTCGTCGAGTACCAGGTGATCCTTGCGCGGCGACAGCTCGACGAACTCGTGCTCAGCGTCGTTCAGCTCGCGGTGCCACTGGTCCTGCACGACGAAATCGAGCACCGAGTAGGCGTTGTGCGTCGCGATGCCTTCGAGTTCGTAGGCGTCGGCGCTGGCGCCGCGGTCGTACGTCGCCGTATCCGGTCCCGCCACGTGCTCGAGCGCAGGCGAGGCAGGCGCGATGCTCTGATGCTTCGTGCTCTGCGTGGCGGTGTCGTCGGCCAGCGACGAATCCAGGCGCTCGAAGTAGGCGTCCGACGTCGGCGATGGGTCGGATTCTCGCGGCACATGCAGCACGGTGAAGACGCGGTCGGTGCCGTTGTGAACGTAGTCGTTGCTTTTCCACTGATAGAGCGGATCGGCGTCGCCAGAGGGCGTGGGGCGCGAGTCGAAGGGGTAGGCCATACACGCCGCGATGCGGGGCATGTAGGCGGCGCAGTGGTTGACCTTGCGACCGACGGCTACGGATGCGGCGGCGCGATTGATCATGCGCGTCGAGCCGTCGTGGTTGCGGCAGAGTGGGTCGAGGTCGCCGGGGCGCCAGATCGGGTCGGGCCTGTTGACGCGAGCCACGGGCTACACCCAGCCGCTCGCGACGACGGTCAGTCCGCGCACGGAGCATCGGTTGCCGCTCGTGGCCGCCTGTGCGGTGAGCATCAGGTAGACCTGACGCTGGGCGTTGGGAAAACAGACGAGGTTGTCGAGGTCGTGGGACGTCGCGACAGACGTGCCGCTGGCGACGATCGAGCGCGAGTGGTACGGCCCGAGGATCTGCGACAGCTTGGCTGCCGTGACCGTGGAGCCGCCGGTCCAGAGTCGGTGACTGAGATACAGACGCCAGGTCACCTCGCCCGCAGCGCCGGCAACGTCGCACTCATGGTTGAGCGACCACGAGCACCGCGGGTAGCCGATGACGTAGCGCGGCGCGAACAGCAGGATGACCGTTTCGTCCGTGCCGCTGGACGGCGAGCGCACCGTGTCGTCTGGCCAGCACTGCGGCACGAGGACGGGGGCGCCCGCGTAAGCCTTGTAGTTGTCTACGTTGTCGAGCTGGTCGCGGTAGAAGCGCACCGATACTGCGTCATCTACGCTGGTCTCTGTCGTGGAGGGCGGCCGGTACTGCTCGGAGTTGGCCAACCTACCCCCAGCGCTGTGCCGCGTCGGTGCTGTTGAGCAGCTCGGTGGACTCCTCTGCTGCCCAGAGACCGCGCGTCTTCTGCGAGGCCGTGACGGCGCTCCAGTCCGCTGGGACGAGCACGTATTCAGTCGTGGCGCTCCAGCCTGTCAGCGTGACCGCCTGCATGGTGATCACATTGCTGGCGATGCTGTCGATCGTGACGGTCCACGGGCCCGTTGCCGGGCTGCCGGGCGTCACGCAAGCGCGCTCGTGGACCAGGCAGACGTCGCCGGCGGCGAAGGCGGCAGCGTCGAGGCTGTCAGTGCCGCGGCCGTAGTGGCGCGCCACCGTCGTCAGATCGTAGGTGCCGGCGTCCCACCCGCCGTTTGTGGCGGTGATGTCGACCAGGGTGCTGGGGGCCCAGGGTGTTTTGGCCTCTATCGCGACGATCAAGACGTCTGCAAACCCAGTCCAGTCGGAATAGTCCCAGCCGAGCCCGAGCACGATGCCCCATGAGCTGACGCTCATCGCGCCCGTCCCATATGGGTCCGGGTGCATGGCGTCAAAGTCGACCACCACAAAGTCTCCGACTCCGAGCACGCCCACGAGCGTCGAGTTGAGCGTGAAGCGTGCACGCTGCTGAGGGAGCGAGAGCGCGGCCGCGCGGTTGCCGTTCAGCAGCACCTCCGCGAGTTCCGCGCCAGTTGGCACACGCAACCCGGGGTGCTTCAACTTCATCGTCGACTTGGCGACCACGACGTCCTGTGACTGCACGTCGTTAAGCGTGATGTTCTTGCGATACTCATCAAGGTGCCGGTCGTAGTTGCACTCGACCTTGTACTGATTCACGACACTGTCGGGCGCGATGTCGACGAGCGGATAGTCGTCATCTTGTGCCTTCGTGCTGTTGCTCAGCGTCGCGGCCGGGTTGCTGAAGTCGTAGTTGAACGGCAAGGCCACGCCGATCTTCCCCTCACCCGTCCAACGCAGCACAGCGCCCGCGAGCTTGCATTCGCGCATGGCGAGCTCTAGCCATGGTGTGGGCTCTCTGATGACGTAGGACGCGCGGCGCCAAGCAGTCGGCGCGACGGCTGCGAGGTAAGCGTCGGCGTCCAGAAACGACTGATCGTCGATGACCTGGGATGGCACGGCAATGCCGAGAATCTCGTGCATCGTGTCGTACGTGCCGTTGTACGACGTCCCAGCGCCGGTCGACGTGAGCAGGTCGAGCAGCATGCGGAACGGTCCGCGCTCGGTTCCGTCGGCCTGGATCAGCTTGTGGCAGAAGACCTGGCGAGCGCCTCCGGGGACGATCGCCTCGGGCGACCCAACGAAGGCGCGAAAGTACTGGTCACGGGCACTCGCTTCCTTTAGCAGTTCTGGCGTCCAGTCTGGCTGGTGGTAGTCGTCCGCGAGTGTGAATTCCCAGTAGGGTCCCTGTGTGGCATCACTCGAGTTGGCATCACGCGCCGTGATCGCGGTGTATGCCATCACGCCGTGGTACTCGTCACCGAAAATGCCTTCGCCGCGGACCTCAACGTGCGCCATGTTGCTGGCGTAGTCGCCCTGTGTATCTATCCAGCGCTGGCCGTCGTAGCCGTGCCCCTGGCGCACAGCAAGCTTGTTGCCGTTGCACGCACTCGCAAGCGGCTGATAGTAGGCGTAGATGGGCTTTTTGCCTTCCAGAGCCGGCGAAGACGTCGACGATTCGAGGTACGTCATCACGGTGCGGTCGGCGCTGCCCCACCCGAGCACCTGTGCCACATGACACGGGTTGCCGTTCGAGTCGGACCACGTGAACTCAACCTGCAGCGGATCGGACGTTGACCATACGTAGAGGTTGGCCTTGCCGTCAACCATGCGAACCTGCAAACCGGGATTGAAGGAACCGCCAGTGTAGGTGAACTTGCCCGAGCCAAGCTGATCGTTGACAGCCGTCACGAAGCGCTTCGGATTGTAGAAGCTGGCCGCAACCGTAACCTCGGCTTCAGCGTACTGCGCGTTGCTTAACGAGAACTTGATGCGAAACGTGCGGCCGGCTGCCCCTGTCATGTTGATTGCGACCGGCGTTTGCAGCGCCTGATCCCGTAGCACATCACGCTCGAGCGTTGCCCCAACGCTCTCCGCCGACACCCTCCAGCGCGCCGTCAGCGGGTCCCACTTCACCCCTCCGCTGATGTAGCCGTACCAAAGCAGCTTGGCGTTTGACTCAGTGTTCCATGTGCCCGTGGCCTCATCCCACGTCGTCACATACAGCGCGACGTCTCGCCCAATCCACGAGTAGCTTTCCGTGCTCAACGCGATGCCGCGCCCGTGGCTGTGGTCGTAGGAGATGGGGCGGAAAAAGTCGGTGCTGCTTCCGGTGTCACGCGGATCGATGAGCGCGTGGTATTCCCCCATCGTGCAGTTGAGCAGTGTGGCGATCGTAACGCCGTTGAAGTCGGTCGTCGTGCCCTTTGCCGTGTAACCGATGCGTTGGCCACCTAGCCACGCAGCTCCGCTGCTCGGGAAGTTGCTCGCTGCGTCAGCGTTGTTTCTCATCGGGATGGTCGACGGTGTCGACGCGGGAACGAGGTACGAATCGTTTTCGTTGTCTCGGCTGAGATACGACGTGTAGGTCGTCGCCAGCGATTGCTTGCCCGGTGCAAACTCCTGCGCCCAGTAGTACAGCGATTCGTCTGACGGGTCCGGAAACTCCTGCAACTCGAAGGTTATGGCCGACCCCTGCGGCTCAAGTGTTCGCAGATCGAAATCTTCGGTGTGCTCCGTCGGCGGGATGAGCCCGCTGATAGCGCTGCGTGTCCACCCCGACGTCGGCGACTGCGGCGGGTCGGGGATGCTCCAGATCTGCGGCTCGAAACCTCCGATGCGCAGAAAGAGCGCGGGGCGTACGCTGTCGCCCGCTGCGAAGTCGCTCGCGACCGTCATGCCTTCACGATGGGCATCCGCACGCGCCACAGGCCGTCAAAGCGGGGGTTCTCGCGCCGCGCGTACCGGGAAAACGACCCCACCGCACCGCGGGCTCGGCTGATGCGCACCTCTTTGTAGTCGCTGCTCGTGTTGACAGTGCGGTCAGGATAGAAGCGGCATTTGCGCCCTTTGTGGATCACGTCCTCGAGAAACGTTTCGAAGTCCTGGTGGGTCGTGCCAGTGTCGGGCTTGCGTACGCGATCGCCGTTGACGTTACGGTACTCGAAGTCGCGGCCGTCCGAGTCGTAGAGCACCGCGGAGGCCTCGATCGCGACGGTGGTGCCGTCCGGCGAACGCTGGACGGTGGTGCGCGAACTGGGCGCGTAGACGTTGGACGGATGATTCGGCGCCATCGACACCGGCGTGTCTGGACGCCAGCCGTAGCGCGCTTCGTTCTCGGCGGTGTAGGTGGCCTGTCCGCTGTAGGGCGAGGCCGTGAAGCCGAGCAGCGCGGCAATCGTCGCGTCGTTGAACGTCAGCGTGGTCGTCGTACCGGTGTTGGTGAACGTCACCTTCCCAGTCGTCGCGCTGTAAGTGAACGTGGCGCTGGTGAAGTTGGTCGTCGCGGCGAGCTGCGTCGTCAGGTGCTCACAGAACTGGTCGGCCACTTCCGACGTGTAGCCGGCGATGAAGTAGCGACCCGTCGTCACATTGATGCTTTCGGCGGCGTAGACCGGAGACGTGCCCTCCACCGTGATCGCACTCGCGCTCGTCGCCACGCTGAACTGGCCGAGCCACTGTGTCAGGTTGCTCACGCCGCGAGCTCAGCTCGGGCGCTGCGACGCATGATGATCGCCGGCGCTTCGTTGCGCCGCTCGCCGAAGAAAACGTGGACGTTAACGGTGCGCTCTTCGTCGCGGTTGGCCACGTTGCCAAAGCCGCGCGTGTCGGGCGCGCTGGCGCCGCTAGAGGCGCTCTGTGAGCCGCTGCCGCTTGCACTTCCCGACGAGATTGCGGCGCCCAGAGAGCCCGCGAGGGCAGCCACAGCCGCCATCTTGCCGGCCGCAGCAAAGTAGCCACCCGAGGCCGCCTGCATACCGGGGACGAACAGCGCCGCGAGCCCCTCGGCTGCATAAAAACCGGCCTTGACGAGCGCCTGCTTGGCGATGCCGCCAAGCACGGCCTTCGTCATCGCGGTGAACGCTTCGCCGAAGCTCTTCTGTCCGGTGACGGCGGCGGCAATGGCCTCGCCCATGCCCGTCGTGAACGCTGCGAGGCCGCCCTTGGCGACGCCCATGAAGGACTTGTCGATGTCCTTCGTGACGCGGCTGAGCTTCTCGAACTCCTTATTGCGACGCGTCAGCTCCGCGAGTTCCGACTTCTCGCTCGCTCCGCCCGTCTCGTCGCCGCGACCGAATAGCGAGATGAGTTGGCCACGGCGGCGGCGTTTGGCTTGGTCCCGCCGGAATCGCACTTCATCTCGTTCCGAGCGAATGCCGGCGCCTGGCTCCGTCCCCGTAAACTCGCCGAGAGGGTCGTCGGTGCCGAAGGCGAGCGCGTCGCCGACTGCGTTTCCCGACGCTGCGATACGCGCGGCGAGACGACGCGCTCGGCGCTTGCGCTCGATGATGCGCTGCGCCTGCTGCGTGCTCCGCTCGCCTGCAGTGACCTTGCTGCCGAGTGCGCCAAATAGCCCCCCGCCGAGCCCAGCCGCACCGCCGCGGCCTGCGCGCGCGCCGGATAACCGGACGAAGCGGCGTGCTCCCGCGAGCGCTTCCTTGCGGTGGGCTTGAATTTTCGCCAATGGCTCAATCGCGAGCGCCCGAATCGCATCTCCCTTGCCGCCAAAGAAGCCCATCGCCGCGGCCTGATCTCGAATCTTGCTAGCGTCGAGGCCAAAGTTTCCGAGCGCAGATTGCGCCGCACCGTCGAGGCCGGAGGCGGCCCCCTTCAGGTCATCAAGCGTCGCACCGCTAGAGCCGGTGAGAACGCGAAACGCGCGCGCCGCCGTCGATGCTGCGCTTGCAATCGACAGGAGCGCACGGCGAATGATGTCCGATTTGTTGACCCACTGGCTGACCGCCGTAAACGCGTTGTCCGCGTTCGTCTTGAGCTTCTTCCACGCAGCACCGGCGCTGTCGATGGCAAGCGTAGAGCCCTGCGTCTTTCGCTTGAGCTGCTCAAGCACCTCCACCTGGAATGCCATCTTCTGCTGCGCCGCAGTCATCTCGCTGACGGCGATGCGGTGCGCTCGGGCAAACTTGCGCTTGGCCTCAGTCGCAGAGACCGTGATGCCGAGCTCGTCGAGCAACTCGCGCTCTTGCTTGGCGAGCGCGTCGATCATTCGACGGATCGACGACGGTACGTCGCGACCAGTCTTTTGCGCGAGGATCGCCGTCTGACGGGTCAGTTCAGCGAACTCCGAGGAGGTCAGCTTGACTTCTGCGGTCGTTGCAAGAGCTGCCGCCTGCACAAGCGTGAACCGACTCACGAGCCCCTGCGTCGCAGCCTCAGCCTTAGATACGTCTATGGCGAGACCGCGCATCATGTTGCGCATCTTCTCGCCGCGCTCGAAGACCTGGTCGAGTGCCTCGGCTGTGCGCCGCGCCACGACTACAATGAGGTCGAGCTTGGCTTTTGCGTCCGCGAAACCCTCGGTCTTGACCCGACCGGTGATCTCGACGACGCCGATTTTCTTGCTTACCGCCATCGGCTAGCTAGCTGGTCTCGTCCTGCCAGAACTTGCGCCAACGCGCGCGCGCGTCTGAGGCCACGCGCAGGTAGTCGGCCCAGGGTGCGGGCATGTTGCGAACGTCACCAAGGCGTCCCTTCTCGTAGTCTTCAAGCAACTCGAAGATCGAGCCCACGAAGGGCTGCGCGTCGTAGAACCACGGACACGTTCGGTACTCGTCCGGCTGGGAGTCGATGAAGTCGAGCGTCAGCGACTCAACGTCGTCGATGAACTCCGCCGCGTATCGTGCAAGCTGTGGGTCTGTGCCACGTCCCGCCGCCTTGGGAAGCCACCCGCAACCCCACTGGCGTCGCGTGCTGTCGCTATGCTTTTCACGGCACCGTGAGCAAGGGCCCGGCGGCGCCGGCACAACGTGAACGACCGGCGCGCGTGGCGGCTTACCCTTCGCTGACGGCCGTTCAGTCACGACTACTTGCCGCGCCCAGACCGACTGCCGCAGCGCTAGGACAAAGGGCGCTTGGCCTCGCTGATCTCGAGCACCGCTACCACGATTTCGCCTACCTCATCCGAGGTGAAGTAGTCGTTGTCGTACCACCAGTCCTCGCCAACGATGACACCGAGCGACCCGCTTTCCTTGAACACGAGTTCCCTCATCCCGTCGAATCCCACGATCTTCTGGATGGCACACCGGGCGATCGTGTTGTTTTGATGCACGCCGTCGAAGCTGTAGCAGACCTCCTTCTGGCGGCCTGTCAGCGGGCGCAAATGGAACACGACGGGCTCGCCCTTGAACTTGAGCTTGTCCATCGACGTGTACTGCGACTGCTTGTAGGCCTCGTAGTCGCTGACGGGCCTAGCCTTCTCCTCGTCAGACTTCGGCTTGGTCATCGTCTCGTAGTCGATCGCGGGATCACCCTTCAAGACGAAGCGAACCTGCGTGATGCGACGGCGCCCAATCGCGTGGCGCTTGCTCATCGAAAGACCTCTTTGCGGCGCCGAGATGCAGCGCGCGCCTGTATGCGTGAGCGAATGTGCGCTCGCGCCTCGTTGATGCGGCTATTGCCCGTCAGTGAGCGGCGGTATGACGCCTGGCTCGCGCGACGAACACCGATTCGGCTGCGCTCGACCACGCGATCACGCGCCTTGCGCAGCTGATCATCTCCAACGCGGAAGACGCCCGTTCGCGACATGCGCTGCACGATCGCGCGACTCTCAGGAACGAACAGCCCGATGCCGCCGGACGCGGTTGGCTCGATCGTGATGTTTCTGTCCACGAACCTGCCGTAGCCCTGCCAACGCTTCGTGAGCCCAGACAGCTTCCCGCCGAGCTCGAACGCGTAACCCTGCATGGCCTCGAGCAGCGCTTCATCCATGTCGCGAACGTCGAAGTCCGCCCCATCAACCTCGATGCGGTAGTTGCGGCCGCGCTCGCGCCGGGCCGGTATGGCTGGTGCCCGGGTCACACCGTGTGCAAACGGATGGGGCTGTTGGCGCGCCACAGCGCAGCCGTGTTACCGGCGTGCGCCTCCATGCCGCAGTGGCCTGAGACGCGCGCCGCGCGAAGCTTGCCCACGGTGGTGAGGTTCCACGAGTTGACATGGAAGCGCGGCGCGTCGACCGCAAAGCATTTCTCGGCGGTCGCACCGAACTGCAGGATGAGCTGCTTGTCGGTGCGGTTCGTGATGTCGTCGAGCAGGCCCGGCAGCGGGTCCGTCTGCCCCTTCAGGAGCGCAGTGAACTCGATCGTCGGGCGGCACGAGACCAGCTTCCATCCCGCGATGCCGTTGACGCCATCGCTGCGACACGTGATGGGCTCGATTTCGATGCCCGGGTTGATCGCCAGGCTGCTCTCGCAGAGCGTTGCGCGCGTCGTGCTGCCCTGGTCACCGATGAAGAGCGCCCCGCGCGCGCGGTCAGCGATCGGCGAGTTGCCATCGTGCTCGGTGCCAGGCTCAAGCTGGTCGCGTTCCGCGGCCGGCACGGGCTGCCAGTCGCCCACAATCCAGTCGAACGTGACGATCGGAAGCTGATTGGCACCAAGGTTTTCGATGCCGAAAGTGCCCTGGCATCCGATGGCCTGAATCTGGTCCTCGGCGCTTTCGCCGATGCTCAGAAAATCAACGTACTGCTGCGCTGCGTTCGGATTGAAGTACAGGACGTCGCTGAACACGATCGCGTCAGGTAGCGTTTCGGTTGGTGCCGATGAGTAGGCCATCCCCACGGTGAAGTCGTTGGCGTTGGCCTGTGAGATGACCCGGAACTCAGCGCCGGCGCGGCCGTCCCCGGGCACACCTACGAGCGCCCCAATCCCTGCACTTGCGCCGTGCGACGTGGCGTTGACCGTTGTTGTCGTGCTCGCCGCCTCGACCTCGTCGGTCCGCGAACTGGGTGACGTCAGGCCGCCCATGATTTTCGACAGCAGCAACATCAGCGGGCCGCCCGAGGTCGTGCTCTCGGCGCCCTCGGCGTACATTGCGAACTTCAGGTTGCCGCTGCGGATCGTGGGGTGCGGCGCTTCCTCGCGGTGCAACAGCTGCTGCAACGACGCGTCGTTCTCGACTTCCTGCACGAGTCCCGAATCGTCGTAGTTCAGCACGCGGATCTTGATCGCCGTGCCCGCCGCCCACGCCGCATCGTTTGCCGCGGTGTGCGCCGTGTTAAACGTCGTGCCGGCCAGATAGCGCAGCTCGCGTAGTTTGATGTCGCCAGGCATGGCCTACTCCGTTTCGTAAATGCTGCAAACCCACGTCTGCTCGAGCACAAGCAGTCCGCGGTCTTCGTCGATGCCGATCGAATAGCCGCTGAAAATGCGGCGCCAGAGCCCGATATCGGTGCTCGGGTTGCTGTCGTCGTAGCCGACCCTGGATGAGCCGAGGCCGAGCTGAGCAACGATGTCGTGGTGGTCCTTCAGCATCGTTCTGCGAAGGACGCGATGGTTGAGCTCGGCCGGGTAGTAGACCGCTACGCCGAACTCGTGATCCGCCGCGCGACTGCCACCAGACGTGTGCACGGTATCGCCGTCGACAACATGGGCTTCGCCACCGCCGATGGCCTCGATCTGAAAGCGGCGCCCCGGCGCACCATCCGCGTCGACGTGAGGCGTTTCGAGATAGACGAACTCTCCGAAGTGACCCTCTGAGGCCGTTGGCGTGATGGCTTCGATGCGCCAGACGAAATTCTCGAAGACGAGATCCGCCCGAGATGCCACTACGACCTACGCAGCCGTATGGAGCCGAATGCGCGTTGCTCCTGCTGTTCGATCACGCCGTTCTGATTGCCGTCACGCTTCGCGTATCCCGCGGTCGCCTCGGTGAGATCGCGATGGCACCACTCGTCGTACATTTTGGCCTGATCTCGAGACTTGTCGTTCGGGCGCCGGCGATAGAGCAAGTAGCAAGCTGACAGCAGAATGGCGCTGTTGAACTGCTCGGGTCCGGGGTACGTGTGGGCACGTCCATCCGTCGCAGCGGCGAGACGCTTGAGCACGTCTTGGCGTGCGCGATCCAGCAGACGCTCAGGGTCTTCCTCGCTCGCCAGCAGGATGCTCACCTTCGGATGTTCGTCGATCAGGTCAACGGCGGTGACGCTGCGGCGCATCGGATACTTCGTGCAGATCCACGTCTGCGTATCGATGAGGTCGCCGTTCTGGTCATACCATGCGAGGTGCCCATCCCAGAACAGTTGCGCCGCTTGCGCGGCCGTCACGGTGTAGCTGAGCCGCGTGCCCTCAACCGTCACACCCGTCGCGTGCGTGTGCTGCAGCGGCGCCCAAAGCGTGATGTCGTTGGTGCTCTTTGTCTTGCACCGCAACTTCTCGTCAGGTGTGCGCACCCAAAACTCGTCGTCTGGGTTCACATCGCTGCCGCTGGCTAGCGTGATGACCGTGCTGTTCTTGGTCGCGCTCGGATCGTTGAGCGTCGTTGCGATGGGCGACACGGTGGCGGTGGCCCCCTCAAAGATGGCGCTACCACCGCCAGTGAAGCCGCTCACAGTTGCCGTCGTCGGACGCGCGTGCGTACCGTCGTAGCTGACCTCACCGCCAACGTTGTAGACCGTGTGCTGAAGGGTCGTGCTGCTCATGGCACCGCGTCGTAGCTAATGCGGAGGTCCCAGATCGGGAAGTTGGGCTGTTTGGTGCTCGCCTCGATGCTGCCGCACATGATGCGGTCGAGGGCGTCTGGCAGAGACGGCACAGTGCCGCTGATTGAGGCCAAGCTGCGGTCCAAGAACACGCGCGTAGGTTGGCCATCCTGCACAACGATGCGGCACTCGTGCGGTTCACCGTCGTTTATGTCGACGTCGCCGTTGATCGCGGTGTAGCCGCCGCTGCCGGTGGAGTTGACAAAGCAGCCTACGCGGTGGCCACTGGCGATGTAGGCCCGGATCGTATCGACGTCGGCGACAACGCCGTCCGAGAGCCCAAGGCAGTACATCGACGAGATGAGTTCCGCGTCCAGCGGCAGCATGAACATGAAGGCGATGGTGAAGCGCTTGGCGTCCGGATCGAAATCGGGCAGCGACGTCGGGTCAAAGAAGAGCGTTTCGCTCGCGCCCGCTCCGGTCAGATACGGCACCGCATGCGAGACGTTCTCGCCGAAAAAGTAGCCCGCGTAGATTTCAGGGCTCGAGCCGTGTCCGGTGAATGTCCCCGCGTCGGCACCATCGCGCGACGGTGCAAAGCGAATCGTGTTGGCCCCCGCCGCACCCGCCATGCGCACCTCGAACAGGTACGTGCCGTCGCGCGTTGCTGCCCGCAGCGCTGCCGTGAGTCCAGCTCCCGTCGTGCCCACCGTCCCCGTCGACAGGTTCAGGTAGCCGTCCGCGTTGGCGACGGTCTCGTTGGACACGTAGATGTGGTCCGCCTGGCCTGCCTTGGCGACGACGTAGATGGTCGTCGACTGCGCGGCCAGCGTGATGGCCTGCTCGAAGTAGTGCGCGGTGCTGACCGCGGTAGCGACCACGCCATCGAGCGGCAGGTCGCGGCTCGGGCCGTTCGCTGCACCACTGACCGATGTCGCCGTGTGGGTCCACGCGGCGTCGCTGAGGTCGTTCGGCGCGGTGAAGCGGTTGGTGATCGCGCGCTGTGGCCACCAGCCCGTGACGAAGTTGCCCGAAGGCGTGGGCCAGTCGCCAATGACCGGGACGTTCGGCCCCACGGCCTGGAATTCGAGCTCGTCGCTGCTGTTGCGGCGCGGAGTGTAGATCGTAGTCGAGCGCCCGAACGAAATGAGGTCCGCGTCGCCGCGCTCGTCGGCCTGGCCGAAGCATCGGAGCGTGGACTTCGCGATCGTGTCGAGGATCGCGTCCGTGTCGGACTGCCAGCTCGCGTTGTCGCTCGACCATGCGGCCGCTGCTGTCAGCGCGCCGTTGTATCGAACGGTCCCGCCGGTCGAGCCCGCCAGCGCGAGAACTGGCGTCGCGTTGAGGTCGCCCACGCCAGCGGTGCTCCCAGCGTTCTGATAGGCTCCGAAGCCGTAGATGCGTCCGCCAGTAGCCCCACGCGTCAACGTGATGAAGGCGGGAATGCGCGCGCCGGTCGCAATCACACCGCTCTGGATTACCGTCGCGCCGGTGTAGGCCACTTTGATGCGGTTGCTCTGCGTGTAGATGGTCCAGCCGCCACCCGCCGCGAGATACTCGAGCCCGGCCGACATGTCGAAGAGCAGGAACCACACCCAGTCGAGCGTGCTGCCCTGGCCATAGCCAGCCGTGGTGCCGATGAGGTTGCCCGCGCCGGCGAAAAGCTGGTCGTCGTATCCCTTGCAGATGCCGGCGACCTGCGTTGGCGCAGAGCCGCTAAGCGTGAGCGTCTCGCTGCCCACGCGCGGCGCGAGCGACCCACTGGCGTAGTCGTGCAGCAGATAGCTCCACGCGGGATCGGCCGACACACCGTTGATCACGAGTGGCTCGCTGATGAGCCGGTCGATCTGCGTCGGACGCTCACCGACGCGGAAGGCCCAGTGCGCTTCACGCCGGCGGGCCATCAACTGTGGGGCAGGTGTAGTCACCTACGCTCCGCCGACCACTCGGCTGTAGTGAAGCGTTCCCGTGCCTGAGACCGTACGCGCGTTGAGGGTCGCCGCTGTGTCGAGTTGCACGATGTACTCGGCGTAGGCCACGAGGTGGTGATCGTCGTCGCTGGCCGTGGCGCCGACGAGGAAGTAGCAGTCCGCCGTCGACCACACGCGATAGGTCGCGCCGGCTGCGAGTGCCGCGGTGGCCGCGCTCGTCGTTGTAAGAGACAGCTCACCGCCGCCGCCGGCGAGCGCGAAGTTGGGCGCGTAGGTGGCCATGAGGCCGTCTGGATGGTTTAGCGGCATGTCGGTCCTCGCTATGCGGTTGCGGCGGCTGCCTGCGAGGCCTTGTTGCCACGCTTCTTCGGCTTCGCCTTAGTCTCGCCGTCGGCGATGGCCGCTAGCGCCTCGGAGACGGGCACCTGCTGGTAGCGCCAGTGTCGATCCTGTCGCCGCCCCGTCGAGGCGTAGAAGCACTGCACGCCATGCTGCTGCATGATGCGCCACGCCTCGGGCAACGGGACAACCGCGACGAAGCGGTCCTGCGCCTTCGCGTCGGCCGGCTGGCGATAGAACGGCTTCAGGATCTGGACGTTCTTCTTTTCCATGTTGCCAACGCGTCGATTGATGATCTTCGAGTGCGCGTGCCCTCCCTTCCACGCGATGGGCCAGAGCTTGCCGCGCGACTGGATGGACTTGATGCCGACCCGATAGCGCTGCAACTCGACGGGCACCGGTTGGTGGGCCACCTGCCGCCCGCCCTGACGCGAAACGCCAAGCAGCACCGAGGCGATCATGTTCAGCACCGCGACCTCGTGGTTGAACAGGTCGGGCAGGAAGATTTCCTCGCGGTCGTCATCCGCAAGCTCGACCGCCGCCGGCTTGCGGCGGCTGCGCCGCGTGAACCCCCCGCGGTAGTCGTCGTCGTCCTGATCGTCCTCCTGTGCGTGCTCGTCGCGACGCAACGCCTCATCCGGGCCGCGCCGAGCCTTCTCGACAAGAATGCCGAGCACGTAGGCGCGCTTCTCGTGGTAGTGCGTGAAGCGATGGAAGTCGGGAAACAGGTCTGGGGATTCATGCAGCGCGGCCATCTCTACGCTCCTCGGCCGGCGAGGTCAGCGGCGCGCCGCTCGGCCTTCGTCATGCCCGCACGCTCAGCGCGGCCAAGTGCTTCATGCTCGCGCAAGGCTCCGTCGAGGGCCTCGGCGATGTCGCGACACAGCGGATGCCGCGAGCGCATCATCAGCTGACGGAGCTGACCCGCCTTGTCGATCGTCAGCGACGTCTCGAGCGACAGCTTGATGCTGACGTCGCCCTTCTGAGGATGAACTTCACGAGTTGCCGTTACTGGTGCTGGCGCCTTGACGCGTGTGGCGGCCATACGCCGCGACAGGTTCGCCTTGGCTTCCTTCGTCGGACGCACTGCCGGCTTGTTCTTCTCTGCCATGGTGAGCTCCTTGGCGCTAAGCGCCTACGCCGCGACGCCAGTGACCGTGACGACGACCGTCTGCGTGCTCAGATCGGTCGCATTGGCGACTTCATCGAGTGCCGCTCCGTCGGCGCCAGCCTCGAAGACCTGCAGCACGCCGGCGCTGACCGTTCCGCCGTCGTGCTGCACAACGTAGCCGCCTGCGTCGACGCTGATCTCGAGGTCGGTGTAGGACGAGACGTAACTCGAGATGTCGAGCGTCTCGCCGCCGGTCGCGTAGCTGTTGTCGAAAGTGACGGGGATCTTGTACTCGACCAGCCCGCCCTGCTTGTGATCCTGCTTTGCCGTTCCGAGGGTGAGTGCCATCGGATGCTCCTATGCGCTCCCCGACGCCACGCGGGCGCCGGGGTTTGCGTCTTCGTTTGCGGTGCTTGGGCTAGGCGGTGACGCCGCTGCCCTTCAGCGCCTTGCGCGGGTTGCCGTAGACCAGCGAGCCGGCCGTCGAGTACTCGGCGACATCGTCGTTGCCGCTCTTCCACTCGCGAACCACGAGGCTGCCCTCGGGCTCGGGGTGGTCGATGTAGCGGCACAGCGAACGCTTGATGCCGACGATGTCGGTGTCGCTGAAGTCGGGGATGCCAACCAGCGAGGCCTCGCCGAGCTTGGTGTCCGTCAGCGTTGGCATGAGCTGCAGCTCGCCGCCCGACTGTGTCAGGTTGACGTGAATCGAGTTATTGGCCGCACCGGGCGCGCCCGGCATGGACTGGATGTTGGTGACCTGATTCTGCGCGCAGAGCCAGGTGTCGACGGTGAAGCCGCGGTCGTTGTCGGCGCCCGCTTCCCGCCAGTTCATGAAGTCGGCCCACGCCAGCGCGCCCACCGAGGTCTCTTCGTAGCTCTGCCAGTCGGTGGCTGTCGCGCGGTCACGACCCGCGTAGGTGCCCGCTGAGTCGACCGCGATCAGGATGCCGTTGTTGGTCGAGCCCATGAACGTCACGTTCATGAGGTCGTGCAGATCCTCGATCAGCAGTTCGATGTTGACGCGGATGATGTCGAATCCGCCGGCCGGAATGGCTCGGTTACGCACCGCGCGCCGCGTGTGGCCCGTGACACGCGTGGTGCCACGAAAGAAGATGTACGGCAGCGTGGCAAGCTCGAAGTCCTGCACGTCCGCTGCACCCTGGCCGGCGCCCTCGGTGAAAACCTCGACACTCGAGTTTCCGTCGGTGTTGACGCGCCATTCCCAAGACTCGCCGCCGGGGGACTCCTCTTTTTCGAAGATGCCGAGGAACCTGTCGTTTCGGAAAACCGTCGACTCGTAGGCCGACTGCACTACCTGATCGAAGACGGTGTTCTTCGACCAATTGGTGAGATTACCAACGCTCATGATCTAACCCTGTAGATCTAGAGGTGGCCGTTCTTCGCTGCCCACTCGAGGTAGGCTTTGCGCCCTTTGGGCGAGGTCATGTCGAAGCTGGCCGCCCCCGCCAGCGGCCCCGAACCTGCCCGCGAGCCAGCGCCGTTGCTGGCGCTCGCTTGCTTGAGATGGGGCTTTGCCGCCAGCAAGTCTGCGATTCGTTCTTCCAGGGTTTGACCTGTGGGCTGTTTGTCCTTGCCCATCACGATCACCTCGTTGTTCACGAGGCGTAGCTCGGACTTGAGCGCGAGGTGCAGCAGTTCGCAGTCGTTGCACTTGGCTGCGTTGCCCGCAGTGACGACGCGCGCGAGGATTTCGCGATCGTCTGCCGCCTGCTGGATACGCGACACCTCGGCCTTCTGCTCAGCAAGCTGCTCTTGCAGGCGCGCCACACGGGCGTCCGTCTGTTGAGTCTGCTGCTGCTGGCCTTGGGCGCGTTGCTCGAGGAAGCTGTCGAGCTCGCTGACAGGTACACCGAGCTTGTCGGCTAGGTACTTGTCGCGCTCACTCGAGGCTCGTTGCTCGGCCTGGCGCACCGCCTGGTCCTTGCTGCGTTTGTGACGAGCGTTCAACCCATCCACAAAGCTCTGGTCGAAGGTCCTTACCTGGTCGGCGTTTCCTGCAGCGGCCGCCGTTGCCGCGTCGGGCGTTTGAGCGCCGCCCGTGGTCGCGTCGGGCGTCACGCCGCCCGTGGTCGTGTCATTCGACATGCGTTCCTATCCCGTCTTCTGGTCAATGAAGACCGGCCCATCACCACGTGCGCGGCGCCGGTCGCTGAGCTTTCGGTCACGTTTCGCTTCGTGGCGTGCTTGCCAGTCGCGATGGAGCTTTTGGTGCACTGGCGTGCCCGCAGTCGTCGTCACCTCGGCACCCTTGACGGATGCGTAGGATCCATCCGGGTTCTGAACCGTCGCGCCGTATGTCGCCGCTGGCGGCGCTGGCACGAAGTCGCCGGAAAAGTCGCGTCCGCTGTAGCTAGCCTCCGTGATGAAGGGCTTGAGCTTCTGTCCGCCGGCGGCCGTATCCACGTGCGCGGTTACCTTCCCGCACGTCGCGCAGTGCACACGAACAGACTGCGCACATGCGTCCAGTTCGGCCTCGCGTCCCGTGCCGCATCGCGCGCACTCGACGTCTTTGACGATCGCGCGCGGCGTGCCTCGGTAGACAATCCGGAAGCCGTCATGCTGTTCGTCCGGGCGGCTGCTCATGCTGCCTCGGGGAGCTGAGCGCTCGTCTGCGACAAGGCCTCGAGCGCCGCCGGCGTGATCGCCTTGGTCGCCTCGTCAATCGCCTTCTGCGACAGCCCCTGCTCGCGCATCTGGCGCGCCACGGCGGGACGCAATACAGCCGCGAGCGTCTCCGCTGGCACACCCAATGCCTTGATCGACAGCGCGGCGTTGAGCTCC
This sequence comes from Chrysaora achlyos, assembly GCA_015164055.2. NCBI lineage: Eukaryota > Metazoa > Cnidaria > Scyphozoa > Semaeostomeae > Pelagiidae > Chrysaora > Chrysaora achlyos. Next base: position 3,569 of record WUAR02559690.1, on the reverse strand, counting down.
GCCTGAACAGACTTCGTCGACACGTCGCGCGACCACGCGGCAGGCGGGCGCTCCGCAGCGTCTTCGCCGGCCGATAATGCAACAAGCGCATGTAGGTCGTTGTCGAACTCTTGCAGCGCGTCGATCAGCGAGACAACGCGATTGCTCTCATTTCGGCTCTCGTGCGCAAGTGCCTCGGCGCTGCGCTCTTCCTTGCTGTGCTCTGCCTTGCCGCGTCCGACACCGACATACTCACGGATCGTCTGCAGTTCTTCGGCGATGGTGCGGTTGTGCGCGAGGATCAGCGCCGCGTCGGGCGTCAGCATTACGGGCGCGCCCCCCTCGGCCGAGTAGCCGAATGCGCGACGCGGCCCGATGTCGACCTCTTTGCCCGACACCGCGTCACCCGTGGGAACACCCAGAAGGTAGAAGGCCTGGTTGTAGAGAACCTCGTCACGCAAGCTCGTCTTGTTGAAGACGCTGCGGTCAAGCCGTGGCAGCGAAGCCAACATCGCGTCCGCCGAGGGGCCGCGTCGCATCTTGTAGTCTCGACGCGCATAAAGCATCGCGACCGGAACGCGGCCGAGCGAGTGCTCCACGGGATCGCTGACGCGCGTCCACTCGCCCTGGATTACGCCGCTGTCGTTGCGCTGCGCCTCCCAGAGTTCAGTGCGGTCGCGATACCAAAGCCGCATGCGGAGCGGTGGGCAGGAGGGGTACTTGTCGCCGGGCTGGCGCTGGTCGTCCCACGGTTCGGCGACCTGGATCCACTCGAATTCCCCTGCGGAGTCAACGCGCCAGTTCGGCACCTCGAGCGGCGTCGCCAAGTACGCATAGGGCACCTCCCCACGCTCGATCTGGTGTCCCTTACTGGGGGCCTGCTCGCCAAAGACGGGCTTGTCCACGAACGCGTACATGAAGCTGAACGGCATCGCGAGCGACAGCGCGGACTTGTAGAACGCGTCGATGTCGGTGCCCTTGCGGTCGACGTTCTTGTAGAAGCGATCCCAGAACGCGTCGATCTCGGTACGCCCATTCTCGCCAGCTTCAACGCCCCGCTTGGGCGGCGTACGCGTCGCGCCACCCACGTAGATGTCCGTCACGTGGCGTGTCACCGGGTAGTGCACGGCGCGGCGCGTACGCTCGCACCACTCGTCGTCGTCTTCGCGCGGGTGTGGCCAGATGTAGCTGGCCCGCGGCATACGCTCGTGCTTGCTGAGCAACGCACGCGAGCGTGATTCGTCGCGACTACCGACGCTGCGATTGTGTGCCACTGCCTTCGGCAGAAAGTTGCGCCCCTCCGCAGAGGGATCGGTAACGGCAGGCCCCGCCTGATAGAAGTCGTACGCCTCTTGCCAGATCGGCTTGAGCTCGTCGTAGAGCGGATGTGTTTGCGTCAGGTCAGGCACTCGCCCGCTCCTGTTTCCGCGCCATAGCGCGCACATCGTCGTCGCTCGTGAAGTAGTGGACGAGGTACCAGAGCGCGATCGCGTAGTGATGCACGCTGTGCTTCATCACGCTCGGCCGCTGTGTCTTCTCGTTGCGCTGCCAGCGCCGCAGGGCGCGCAGGAGGTTTTCGCAGCGTGGGTCGATGAGCAGGGTGATGCGGCGGCTTTGCGCCTTGCAGCGCGCGTTGACCTTGTTGATGCAGTCGACATCGGCCGGGTTGCGCACGGTGCCGGCAACCACGAAGCCCGCCTGCTCAGTGAGCGCCTGAATCCCCGTGCGACCGTTCTCGCTGTGGCGCCCGACCGCATCGGGGACAACTAGCGCACTCCCCACGCCCGCTGCAGCTAGCGCCGTCACGAGAGAGCCCGCATTCGCTTCCTCGGCCGATGCTTCGTGTGTGACCCACACGAGATCGGGCACTCCAGGTGGCGTCGAATACAGCTGGCCCGCTACGGCGGCGAACAGCGGATGCTCAAGGCACGTACCCACTGCAAAGTCGCCCGCGGCCCCGCCGCGCTGTAGTGTGCGCTCGCGTGTGACGTTGAGGCCGACTCCAGGCGAAACGTCGCCTACCGCGCGGCAGACGATAGTGCGCGCGCGATCGGGGCGCCAGCGTGCGACGTTGTCGCGGCGTGTGAACGCGTAGTGCACGCGTCCGCCCGCCTTTTGCATCGTCGGAAGGTAGCGCTCTGTCTCATCGCACCAAACGCCAATTTCGCGGGCAAATTTGATCGGGTCCATCATTTCGCGACGGGTGATCACGAACTTCGGGATCTCGCAGCCTGTGACCGCGTCGTGCTCCGTCTCCAGAAACACGTTGTCGGTGATCGAGAGCTCAACCACGTTGTAGTGATCGCTCTCGCGGGCGCGCTCGAGGTAGTCTTCAAACTCGCCCTCGAGCAGCGTTCCCGTCTCGAGCGTCTGAAAGTCGCTGCCGCCCTCGGATAGCGAGAGCATGAAGTTGTCGCGCGCCTCAGGGTCGATGAGCTGCGTCTCGTCAATCGCACCGGCCGGGATACCGTCGCCGCGCGCGTCATCAGGGACTTTCGCGGTGAGAAAGAACAGCCGCGTCCCGTTCTGGCACGTGATGGCGATCTCGTCCTGCGCCATGCGGACCGCCGAGCGGTCATCCCCGAGCCAGTCGTCGGGCAGTAGCGGCTTGAGGCGCTCATCAACGTACTTGCGAAGCTTCTGCCGCTTTTCGCGCATGAAGCTGATCGACTTGCCCTGCCACCGGGCGATCTGCTTGACGTGCCAGCGCTCGAGTAGGCCGGTTTTGCCACTTCGACGCGAGCCAACGACCAGCGTGTGACGCGTCTCGTCGTCGCACAGCAACTCGAACTGCGTCGGCGTCGCGTCGAGCACGAGAACGAGCGGGTCTTCGACCTCGTCAAGGTCTGCCCAGTCGCCCACGCGACCATCGTCGGCCTCGATCTGCGTGTCGAATCGCCAACCGTAGAGCGGAGACATCCGCCCGGTGGGAATCGGCACCAGATTGGCGCGGTCGTCGCGCTCGACACGTTCGATTTCACGAAATTGGACGAAGAAATCAATGTATCGAATCGACTCGTCGGACTGTGCCCGATCGAGTCTGTCTGCCCGATCCGCCAGCGCTGACGCGCGTGCCACGTTTGCGCGCCCTCCTTCGCTCGGCCTCGCGTTTTTCGAGCCGTTCCAGTGTCGCCTCGAGGCGTTTGATGTCCTTGCGGCCGTGCTGGCTCTGCGCGACGCCGCGGAAGGCGCTGGCAGCCTTGCACCACATATCGACGGCGTCGGCGTCGCCAGCGTTTGCGGCCGCGCGGATGTTTTTGGCGTAGAAGATGTGCTCGGCGTTCCACCAGGCCTCGTCGCCTTCTTCGGCGGACACTGGCGCCGCGACTGCACTGCTGATCGCCGCCCGCACCGCCGCTATCTCACCCTTGAGCTCGTCAGCCTTGTCCTGCGCACGCGCACGGGCCGCAGCCTTGTCCTTCCCCCATGAAAACGTCTTCGCGCGCGGCTTCGACGTGCCGTCAGCGTGCTCTTCGCGCCATCGCACGACCCATCGCCCCTGGCTGCCGTCCTTCTTCGGACCGGTCACGTTCGCGATGCGGGGCGTGCGTGTCTCAGAAACGGGCACTTAGCTCACTTCCGGGCGCGCA
>WUAR02559579.1:0-13057 GCA_015164055.2 Chrysaora achlyos | reverse complement strand
CTCCACTGTACTGATGATAACCCTCCACTGTACTGATGATAACTCTCCACTGTACTGATGATAACCCTTCACTGTACTGCACATAATTATCTCCGGTGGTCAAGGCAACAGCCATGTCCAACTGTGGTTGTAATTCCTATGTGATCCATCAACAAGAATGGCTTTCGATTGTAGCAGTTGTGGCGGTGGTGTGGTGGAGAGTGAGATCTAGCCACATCGTCCAAGTAATGATTGGGGAAACGGAGGAGCAGAGTCCAGTGAAGTGTGAGACCCAGTTGGTGAAAATTAATCAGAAATACAGATCAATACAACGACGATGGCGCAGGGTTGGGCATTTGCTACATAGACATACGAGAGGGTCAGTCCGACATTTTTGTGTCAAACATTTGCTCAAAGTAATATTTTTAGGTTAAACATTGTCCAAAATTATATTTTTAGGTCCGATACAGAAAGCGGATAAAACTCTAGGTAGATATTTCTAGGTATCAAATTTAGAAAAAGTGATATGTTTGGCATCTACGAGAATATCCACGCCTGAACCAAATGTACTGTTCATTGTTAGATTAATTGCCTTGTTTTGCTTTTTATCCTAATAGTTTGTCTTAGATTACAATTTAAGATGTTTTTGGGTGTACAAGTAAAGCTGATATTTTGGATCATAGTGAAAATGTGATGATATTTTTTGGTGGCCTGTAAAATTCTCGGACTGACCCCCCTGTGTCTGTGAGCCAGTTGCCCCCCCCCCCTCAGCAGTAGGCCGAGGCTATCCAAAACGGCAACAGCCTTTAAAAGTTTCTTGCAAACTTTCAGACTTCAATAAAATTTGCAAACGACGGTTGGTTGTATAGAAGGTTAAAAGGCACAAGGTAAATCAGAGTCAAGCTCAAAATTGTGCTCTGATAGTTTAAACATATCTTAGACAGTGCATGAAAGAAAAAGGAGGCAACCAAGATGGACACCAGCATTATAAATGGAGAAGAATTAGTGCACCTTCAAGATTCACGAAAGGATTACCCTGATGCCACAGTTTCCCAGCATTTTAACACTGACAACCATTCAATCACAGACATGGCAATCACTGGACTTTCATACGCACATAGGAACTCTAAACGTAAAACTTCAAAAAACGCGTTAATCTTAAACTTGGAATTCTACTCCCAACAGGAATCAATAAACAATTTTCATGTCTTTCATAATATTGTATCTATAGGCTCCCCCTTTTTCTCTTCATCTCCATCACCATTATCTATGCTTCATTTTTTCTTCCTTTCTTTTTTCCTTGCTTATATTAGTTAATATTTATTATCATTATTATTTATTTTATTAATTAATTTTTTCTACGCTATCACGGTGTAGACTTATTACACGAGTCCCCTTTTCGCTATAAAAGCTCTTACAGCAACAACAACATTCATTACAGCAACAAAAACCTACTACAGATCGCTCAAAGTAGTTGGAGCGTCCAGCAATTCAATTCAATAGTGAAAACTAACGACGAATGTAATAAGTCTAATCCCGGTGTATGCCACGTCATAAGATATTCTATATTCTATTGGCGCTCTCTTAATTACTTATTTATCATTCGAACTAACCATTCAATTATATCGATTCAAGTCAAGTAATACATGGGATTTACGAAGATGTCGTATTCTGGAAAAGAAAACCTTTACATGTCGCCATCGGGGAAAGTCGGTAGCTAAAGAATATGTGGAAGAAAGCTGCCGACTAGTCAACGAATAGGTCAACGATGGTCCACTTCATCTTATCGCAATAAAGGCATTGATGATCATGCCGTCACTACTCCTTCAAAAGCCCAGCAGAACATCAAAAAGCAAAGATCATGGAGAAAAATTAAGGGAACGCTTAAGTTTATGGAAAAGTGGAAACTTTGATGAACTTGTCAGAGAAGTACGATTTATTCAATCCCGTTTCAAACAACTTAAACCTGCATAGAATATCGAACAGATTGCTAAAAAGTTCAATGACTTTATAATCACTGGAAAGATAAACGCTGCCTTGAAGCTACTATCTGATACACAATGTAGGGGGATATTACAACTAGATGAACCGACCTTACAACTGCTCCACCAAAAACATCCCGAAGGCGAAGAAAAGTTTGATGATCTTTTACTGATAGTCCCTGAAATATCATTTGGAGTATATGCATATGAAAATATAGATGCTGATTTTATACACAAAACTGCAAAAGAAGTAAAAGGCGCAGCTAGTCCATCAAATTTGGATGCAGATTGATGGCGATGCGTCCTGACATCAGCTGCTTTTGAAACCGGGTTGCAATCTATGCGATTCATTAGCACGAATTACCAAGAAGATCTGCACAAAATACGTCTGCGGTAAAAACCACTCTTTAGAAGATTCCCTCCCCTGTAAGCTAATACATTTAGACCAAAATCCTGGTTTGCGTCCCATTGGCATAGGTGAAGTTTTGCGGAGAATAATTTTGACAAGAGCCGTTATGCGAACATGTCGATCGGAAATGCAGGGCGGTGCAGGCGATTTTGAATTGTTTGCTGGTCAAAGAGCAGCATGTGAAGCTGCAGCACACGCTATGAAGGACATTTTGGAGGATACTGTCTATGACGCATTACTAGTAGATGCTGATAATGCTTTCAACCGTGTCAATAGCAAGGTAATGCTTCAAAACATGCGCCTAATATGCCCTGTCATTGCAACGTGCGTGATCAACGGCTATCATCAAAATCCAAGATTTTTGAACACTTTTGGTTCAGAAACAAGAAAGCACAACCCAAGGCGATCCAGCAAGAATGCCATTGTATGCTCTTGCTACAGTTTCACTTCCAAAGTCAGTGACAACCTTTGACACAATATAAGCTGCGTATGCTGATGACTTAATCTCTGCTGGTAAACTACAACATATGTTGCTGTGGTGGAAAAATATGTTGAAAATTGCCCCGAAAGCTGGCTATTATCAAAAACCACCAAAGTCTTGCTTGATTGTCGAGCCTGAGAAATTTGAATGAGCAAGGCAGATTTTGAAAGACACCAACATCAATATAACATCAAACGGTCAACGACACCTTGGTGTTGCGATTGGATCAACAGATTTTCTGTAAAGCATTCGTCACAGGGAAAGTCAATGAATGGGTGCAGCAGTTAAACCTCCAACCAAGACTGCTACAACCCATCCTCAAGCTGTCTACTGTGCATTTATGGCTGGATATGGATACAAGTTCAATTATACACTCAGAACAATTCCAGAGATAAGCTAGTACCTTAATCCAGTCGAAGCCGTTATACGCCATACGCTCATGCCAGCACTGTGCGAGGGCCGTTCTTGTAGTGATTATGATCGTTCCAGTGAAACTCGGTGGGTAGGGAATACCAGATTTGGCAAAGATAGCACCATTAGAGTACAATGCCTCAAATTAATCACTTTACAATTAAGAAAGAACGTCATCCACCAGAATAGTCGTCACAATAACAGTGCTCATTTTGAGCAAATATGTCTTGAAGTCACCAAAAGAAGTCTGAATACTACAAGGACCTGGTTGGCTTTCTTCGTGACAAGATGACACCCACTGAACGTACGGCCAATGAGATTGCATGCTCTGACGGTGCTTCAATTAGGCTGTCGACAATTCTATTGAAAGCAGAAAATTTCAACATTACCAAACGCGAATTCTTTGATGAATTATACCTCAGATATGCGTGGAACGTGAAACATCTACCTTTGGAATGCATCTGCAAAGCAAAATACAGCGTCGACGATGCACTTTCTTGCAAGATTGGTGGCTTGTCACATTTGGTTACAATGAAATGCGTGATCTCACTGCTAATCTGCTCTCGACGGTATGCAAGGATGTGCGTAAGGGACCCTGCCTACAAACTTCTAAAAATGAGATTGAACTGCGTGCTGATGCCAGTGCAAGAAGGTATTGGCAGCGTATGCAACGAGAATTTGTTGATGTGAGTGTATTTTACCCTTTTGAACCGAGCAACCGCTGTAAGACCCTGGCATCGTCATTCCGATCTATGGAATTATCGAAAAAACAAAATAATTCTCTAATCCTCTAATTTTTTTGCAATTGGGGTATGAGTTGAAAACTTATTTCGCAAAAACATATTCAAAATTATGGCCAGCCATCTGCTTAGATAAAAAGAAAATTGGGTTTTTGTTTACTGATATCTGCAGCTATTTGCATTCGTGGTTCTAGATCATGAAACATAACATGGGTGACTTGGACACTAGAAACTTGTTAGCGAACATTGACAATTAATTTATCAAGTTCTCTGTTTGATCATTCGTATTGTTTGTTACTGTTAATAATCCTATCGAGTATGTAGTGCAATCTGATATAATAAAATGAACACGAATTCGATCTATTCTATTATATCGCTATATTTGTTGAGAAGGGTTCCTTGGTTTTGGGGTCCTGCACACGTGGACAGTTTGTACTGAATTATCGCCCAACCCCCCTTACTCCATTATGTTATAGCCTCGTTTTGGTTAGAGACCACGTTTTTTGTAGTATTCGAGTTTTGTTGTCGATCCAAGATGGCTTGCACTTGCACATCGTCTTTTTCTTTCGTAAAGATATCTTCCGAACGTGCAGATTAGGATATTTTACGACACAGTGGCACCTCCGACGGGACATTGGATGTCCGTGTTATGAATTTGAGAAGTGGAGTGCTGAAAGCAATGGCATCCAACGGTGAGAGAGATGAAGTAATCGGCGCAGCGGCAGGAGGCGATGAATCGTCACAAGAAATTGATAGTTATGGCATTGATGATGGTATTGATAGGCCGGAAGATCGACTGAAGAAGCAGTTAGAAGTTGTTATTGAAGATCGTGAATTGATAATGGTTGCAATGAAAGATTTTATTATCGAGTTAAAGGATATTTCGGAAATGAATGTTATTGATGAAGAAATCGAGTCAAGAATAATGGAGTTAAAGCTGATTGTGGAGCCTATGTTGAAGGATATTAAATCAGTGTCAAAGGATATTCAAGGTGTAATGAAGAAATTGAATTTAAAGTCGGAATTGGTAAGAGAGTACACAACAAGTCGTTCATATGATGCAAAAATAGGTATGTTACTTGAAAAATGTTCAAAGAAGAAACAGATTGATTCTTCTCAACAAGCAGCTGGTAAATCTACTACTACTAATTCATTTTTGGCAATGAATTCACCCTATGGAGGAAGTTTTGGAGATGAACAAGGACACAGTCAGTATCCTGTTGGGGGGTTTGAAAGACAATTTCCCATGTACCAACCCTTGGGGCAACCTTTTAATCCCCATATGCAAAATTATTTCCCTCAACCTCCCTGGCAACCTCAATATGCACCAAGTATGGGTAGAATAAACCCAGGAAGAAATTTGAGTAGTAAATTAAGGTTACCCAAACTTGAATTGAAGTCATTTGATGGGAATATGATGAATTGGATGGAATTTTGGGACTCTTTTGAGAGGAATATTCATTTGAATTCTTCACTGTGTGATGTTGACAAGATGTCTTACCTTAAGGCTTCTCTTAAGGGTACTGCTAGTCATGCTATTGCGGATTTGCGAACTACTGGAGACAATTATGCGCCTGCAGTTGACATTTTAAAAGAGAAATACGGTAAAGCTAATGTACTTAAAGGATCTCACATGTCTGCATTAAAAGCTGTTGTTGGTGTAACTTATTCTAAAAATTTAGATGGGTTAAAAAATTTGTATGAAGTTGTTGATATGCATGTAAAAGCATTATCTGTATTAGGTACCTCTGAAGAACAGTATTCTTTAGTTATTGTACCAGATTTAATGAAGAAGATACCAAGAGATGTGGAACTTTCTATCAGAAGAACAATGCCTGTAGACCATGAATGGACCATGAGTAATTTTTTGAACAAGCTCAGAGAGAAACTTCTGTTCAGGGGTATGGATGAAGCTACACCAAGAGTGCAGAGTTCAAGAGAAGAGAAGAATCCTAACAAGGGGAAGGCATTTGCTATTTCACCAAATGCATCCTGTGCTTTCTGTCTTGGAGAACACAGTAGTGCTGACTGTTCTGTTGTCACTGAAGTGAAGAAGAGGAAATCAATTTTGATGAGGTATAAGAGATGTTTTTGCTGCTTGAAGAAAGGGCACCGCGTCAAAGATTGCTACAACAAGAAGCCTTGCAGCAAGTGCAATGAAGGTGAGCATCACCCTGTGATATGTGAAAAAGAAGAGAGTGTTCCAAATATGCATGTTGTTACACCTGGTATAGCCTATCAAACTGTGTTAGCCAAAGTGAATGTCAAGGGAAATCCAAGTATTACTTGCAGATGTCTGTTGGATACAGGTTGTGATAAAACATACATGTTGCAGAAAACAGCAAATTTGCTGAAATCAAAGCCGGTGAGACAAGATAAAAAGGTCTTGGATACTGTGCATGGAGAAAGGCAACACATATGCTCAGTGTACAAGATAGAAGTAAAAGACATGAAAGGAAGGCTGAAATTTGAAACTGAAGTATCCACACTCAGCAAGCTGACATCTGTCAAGAATGTGAAGCCCCAGATTTTAAAGGAAAAGTTCAAGCATTTGAAGAACCTGGAATTTTCAGATATTTCAAGTGACAGGGAACTTGAAATTGATGTCATCATTGGGTTGGAAGACCTGTACAAGTTGAAAACAGAAGAAACAACACTGAGTTGGACTCAAATGGGACCAACAAACATATCAGAAGATCAAGGTAATTCAAGTCCATTGCTGTTAACAAATGATAAGGAAAATCTGAACAATCAGATAGCCAAATTGTGGGATTTGGAGACAATAGGGATTAGGGAAGAAAATTCAGTGGAAGAGGAGTTTGAAGATACAGTCAGTTTCAATGGAGAGAGATACAGTGTGCAGTTACCATGGAAATCAGATAGAGTCAATTTGCAAACAAACAGAAGTCTTTGCGAAAGGCGGCTCAATGCGCAACTCAGAAGACTTAGGAAAGAGCCTGAAATATTAAAGAAATATGATGATGTCATTAAAGATCAGATAAAAGAGGGTATCGTTGAGGAAGTGCCAGATCATCCAACAGGAGAAAGAATCCATTTTCTACCACACCATCCAGTAATCCGTGAGAATGCGGAAAGCACAAAAGTCAGAGTTGTGTATGACGGGTCAGCAAAAGAAAGAAAAGGAGACAAGAGTTTAAATGAGTGTTTGTACACAGGCCCATCATTGCTACCTATGCTACATGATGTGCTGTTGAGATTCCGGATGTTTCCTGTGGCCCTCGTTGGTGATATCAAGAGTGCATTCCATCAGATCCTAGTGGATGAGAAGGACAGAGACAGTATGAGATTCCTGTGGGTAGAAAATGTGGCAGATGAAAAACCTGTGGTTAAAGAATACAGGTTTACCAGAGTCATCTTTGGAAGTGGACCAAGTCCTTATTTGTTAAACGCAACACTGCAACGGCATCTCAAGAAGTATGAAGAGCAAGAACCAGCAGTTGTGCAAAATGTCCTGCCAAACATGTATTGTGATGATCTTGTGAGTGGAGCTGCCGACAGTACGCAAGCCAAAGAGTTTAAAGATAAAATCACAGAGATTATGAAAGCAGGCGGGTTTAAACTCCATAAGTGGAAAACCAGCCATGCAGAAGTAAAAGAACACATAAAGGAGCAAAGTGATCAAAAAGATTCCACTGCAGTGACATATGCCAAGGAAAGCCTAGGTACCAAAGATTGTTGAAGACAGTCAGAGAAACTCTGAAGAATTGGGAGCCAGAAGAGTTAGTGCTGTGGTCTGACAGCAGTACAGTGCTACATTGGCTAGAGAATCGAGGTCAATACAGACAGTTTGTCCAGCGAAGAGTAGATGAGATACAAGAATTGACAAAGGATGTAAAGTTGAAATATGTGCCCACAGCGGAGAATCCTGCGGATCTGGGAACCAGAGGAGTGTCTCCACAGCAATTAGAGCAAAGCAAACTTTGGTGGAATGGACCAGAGTTCATAGTGGATGGAAATTATCCCTACCAGCCTCACATGATCAAAACTGAGGAAAGCAAGGCCGAAGAAAGACAGAGTGTACTTCCTATTGCTGAAGAAGAGCCAAGTTTGTCAGTCAACAATATTGTGCCTGCAGAAAATTACAGCTCATATAGCAAACTATTGAGAGTGACAGCTCTTGTGCTTCGCTTTATTAGATGCCTCAAGAGGAAGATAAAGCCAGATACTCAGCTGTTGCGTGTAGAAGAGATCCAGGAAGCAGAAGAATTGTGGATAAAAGACACACAGGTGATGTTAAAAGGAAGAAAGAGTTACCAACAAATAAAGACACAGCTTGCAGTGATAGAAATCAATGGAGTTTTGCACTGCCAAGGCCGTCTGCAAAACACAGCACTACCAGATGAAAGCAAGTTTCCAATACTGTTACCTCAGGATAGCAGATTTACAAGTTTGTTGATTGCAGAGTGTCACAGGCATACACGACATGGGGGAGTGAATACAACATTAGCTGAAGTCAGAAGCAAGTTTTGGGTCTTAAAGGGACGCCAAGCCGTAAAGCAACAATTGCGTCAATGTATGATTTGCAGTAAGCGAAATGCAAAGCCATATGCACCACCTCAATCAGGTCAGCTACCAGCAGAGAGGGTGGTTCAAGGTAACCCATTTAGTACAACCGGAGTTGACTTTGCAGGACCGATATATTTGAAGAATGAAGAGAAGTCATACATATGTCGCGCTTTTCACATGCGGCATAACACGTGCAGTACATCTAGAGCTCACAGAGGACATGAAAGCTCATGAATTTAGAGGAATGTTTCGCAGATTCATTAGCAGACGCGGAGCACCTTCAACAGTCATAAGTGACAATGCCAAGACATTCCTTGCCACTGCAAAGCACTTGAAGAAGATATGCGCAGAGCGAGAATTGCAGGATTTTTTGTTGGCCAACCGCATTGATTGGCATTTCAATGTGGCCAAGGCACCGTGGCAAGGCGGATTCTTTGAGAGATTAGTTGGAATAACAAAGACAGCATTATTCAAGACCATGGGAAAAGCAAAGCTAACATTTAGAGAGCTGGAGAACATGTTGATAGAAGTTGAAGGAATGATAAACAATCGACCACTTACCTACCAAACAGCAGATTTGGAGGAGGAGCCTCTCACGCCAAATCATATGATTCATGGTCATCAACTAGCAATGATAGGAGATGTCAAGCATGACAACGATGCAGATTTTGATGACAAGAATGTGAATAAGAGAATGCAGTTCTTGAGAGCCAAACTAGAGCATGTATGGAATAGATGGTCAAAGGAGTACCTTGTAGGTCTTCGAGAATACCATCGCACGACTAAAGGTGGAGAAGTATTACCAGAGCTTGGAACTTTGGTATTAATCATAGACACTACCATTGAACGACGTTTCTGGAAGTTAGCCAAAATCTCCAGTTACATCAAGGGAAGAGATCATGTAGTTCGAGCAGTTAGATTAGATGCGGTGTCTCAAGGGAGAAAGATTGTTATGGAAAGACCACTTCAAGGAATATGCCCCTTAGAGATAAAAGCGCAAGTAGAAGAACAACATATCCAGCAAGATAACGTCCAAGAAAAAGAAGTCAGGCCAAGAAGAGTAGCAGCTTTTGCAGCTGACGAGTTATTAAAAGTACATTCAGAAGTATTAAATCAAGAGTAAAGACCTTTGATTGGGGGAGTGTACTGAATTATCGCCCAACCCCCCTTACTCCATTATGTTATAGCCTCGTTTTGGTTAGAGACCACGTTTTTTGTAGTATTCGAGTTTTGTTGTTGATCCAAGATGGCTTGCACTTGCACATCATCTTTTTCTTTCGTAAAGATATCTTCCGAACGTGCACACGTGGACAGTTAGCAGTACACGTGCTACTGGTCATATGGTGCACCTTCTTGATCACATCTCCCCGGTAGTCGTACCCAGGCCGATCCTGGCGTATAGGCGGGTTCATGCTGCTATAGTTTAGAGTTTGATCACTGTCACAAGTTACAGTTAAGCGTTGGATTGAAGTCAAGAGCTGAATACTTATATATAATCATGTAAATATTTATTGACCTATGTTAATGTTAGTAAATTGGAGTGTTTTCTGACTCATCGTGCCTAGCCCACCACAAGATATAATATATGGCGCCCAACGTGGGGCAGGTTAAAGAAGAATAGCGAGTGCGTTGATTTAAGTCTGGCTGAAGGCCTCACGAGGCGGAAATCGATCCAAATGTTCTCATGCAAGAAGACTCTCCATCAACGAATTCAATTGCTCGACTGAAGTCCATTGCGGCAACATTCAACGAAAACCACAAGATTCTCAAGAAGCTTGACAAACAAATATCAGACAAATGCGAAATTCCAGATTTGGAAAGAGAAATTATTGAATTCTCAGAATGGGATACCAGAATTTACGAAATGCTCGAGAAAAAAGAAGATTTTCTCAAAGGGAACGCCTCGAGTTCCATTGTTGATACTCCTATAGATCTGAATATCTCGTCACAGTCACGGATAGGTATTAGATCAGTCGCTCATTTACCAGACATCGTTTCTGGTGTTCCGAATACCTCATCGCCATCTTCAAACAGAAGTCTCAACCGAAGCAACAACACGGATTCTTACAGAGGTATACGACTTCCAAAGATTAATCTTCAAAAGATTGATGGAAATATCACTAAATTCAACTCGTTCTGGCAAAGTTTTGAGTGCACAGTTCATAACAACAGCGAGGTCTCACCAATAAATAAGCTGAACCTTTTGTTCATCCTCTTAGAGGGAGCTGCCTACAGAGCTGTTGAAGGTCTTCAACTACAGGAAGAAAATTACGAACATGTGGTTCAAATTCTAAAAATACGTTTTGGAAAGAAACAACAGATTGTTACAGCGCATGTGCAGGCACTTTTAAAGTTGCGGAATTGCCCTCACGATGGAACTGATCAACTTAGAAAGATCTATGATAGCATCAACGTCCACGCTAGGGGTCTGGAAACTCTTGGTATGACTGCCGACAGTTATGGAAGCCACTTAATACCCATTATCATGTCTAGAATGCCTAGAGAAATCACTATCCAAGTTGCAAGAAAGACATCAGAAAATATATGGGACATAAATGAAATGCTTGAAATCATTCGAAAGGAGTTAGGGGCCATTGAAATCAGTGCAAAAATAATAGCTACGGAGAAAAGGACGGAGAGAGTGACACGACAACGCCCTTGATCTCCACCAGAGACTACCAGAGCATTTGTTGCAGCCACAGGCAACTCAAAAAGGAAAGTAGAATGTTATTACTGCAAGGGTGACCATTTTTCTTTCAATTGTGCTAAAGTTACCGATGTCTAGGAAAGGAAGACCATTCTATTACAATCAAAGCGCTGTTTTAAATGTTTGCAAACCGGACACGTTCTAAAAGACTGTCGAAGCTTTAGAAATTCCAATGCAAGCACCACCAATAAATCTGCAGTGGTTCTTCAGCTAAAGAACTGTAAGCGACAAGCGCACTGGCAGAAATAGAGACCGAAAACACCACTGTCACAGCTAAAACGAAACACGATGGTAAGGTGTTGCTCCAAACAGCAACAGCCTACGTTTATGGCCGGAACAAAGACCGAAGAGTTCAACTAAACATTCTTTTCGACAATGGAAGCCAGAAGAGTTATGTCACTGGCAATCTGAAAAAACGTCTCGTATTGGAAGCAGAAGGCACAGAGAGTCTGAATCTGAACACTTTCGGTTCCACACTTAGACAAAAATGAAAATTTGAAAGAGTTAAGTTAAATGTAGCTATAGAAAACTACGTAGATGTAGAAATATCTGCATTCACCCACCCAGTTATTTGTTCCCCTCTAGGTTCCCATATAGACTTAGATAGTTATCCCCATTTAAGAGGTCTTAAGCTTGCTGATCGCAGCGCTGCGTGCAAGAAGCGTATTGATATCTTTATAGGGGCAGATTGCTACTTTACCCTTGTTCTCGGGGAGGTCCTGAAGGGTTGCTCTGGTACCATTGCCATTAGTAGTAAGTTGGGATGGCTTTTATCAGGACCTGTTGCTTGTGATAATGACAATTTTGATGACTATACTAACATTGCATCTCATCTAGTCATAGATAGCTCAAGCCATTTTATGTACACAGGACAACATACTGGAGACGAGAAACAAGAGAAGTCCAGTGAGTTGGTACACGCCCTAAACGAATTTTTGCAACGCGAAGCATGTGGGCTGCATGAACACGAGAAAGATAACGAAATCGTAAACAAGAAGTCTGATCCATTGGATATTCAATTCAATTGAACAAGGTATGAGGTAAGCCTTCCTTGGAATAGTGACGATTTGGATGATTATTATTTGTCTTTAGGCCGCCTTAAATCTGTTTTTAATCGCTTGAAAGCTAGGCCTGATTTACTCGAGGAATGTAATGCCATTCTCACGTCACAGATAAGCGAGGGCATAATAGAGCACGACACGTTCCTGACTATGCTGCCGACGAATTATGTACACCAAATTGTCACTTTATAAGTCACCATTGTGTGGTGCGGGCTGATAAAGCAACATCAAATGTCAGAATTGTTTTGGCTATTACTAAAACAGGGAACGGGGAATGAAGGAATGGAACGGGGAATGGAACGGGGAATTGAATGGATTACTAGAGGGGGAAATTGTTGTCTAAAAGCGCTTTTTCAAGCATTATTCGAAAGGTCTTTTTACCTAGATTGCAAATATAAGCTCTAAAAACACACGGAGGCAACAAATCTCATGATATTCTCCCGTTCCCAAATTTAGTTATAGGGTTTTAAGTTTAGAGTTAGAATTAGCATTTAGGCTGTTGATTTATATAAAGCTAAGAAAATATGTAGAAACCAATACTGTGCTCTTCGTCGTTCTCGACTGACTAAGAGCAGTAAAAAACTGCCTTTTGATTTACAGTAGGACATGGTAGCCACTTCGCACTTTGGGATTCTTTGAAACACAACTGTTTTTTTATTCTTTTAATTCTCTTTTTGTTTTTGTTTTTCTTTCAACTGTCTGTGCATTTAATTGAGGGGCCAATCATCCGTTGATAGTCTCGTACGATTTTATAAAATAT
>WUAR02559468.1:0-13061 GCA_015164055.2 Chrysaora achlyos | reverse complement strand
AGTACTATTTAATGTAGTTTATTTAATATCAGTATTTACAATAGATAAACACTAATTCTAAATTAACTTAAAGCAGCCTCATAGATTGCATGAGACATATTTTGTGTTTTATTTAGATGGCTTGCAACTAACGAAGATGATGGAAAAACTGTCCGAGAATTGCCTGTGGGTGAACATGGCACATTGCTAAAGAGTAAGTTCTAATTTTAAGTAACATCTTAATTTCTAATTGTGAAGGAATTGGACCTACTATAAAATGATTTTTTCGAAACTTGCACCGTTTTCGACATAAGCATTTGTGTACTGGTAACTGAATTGGGCTATTCCCCAAGTTTTCAGAAAGTTTTCGGAAGGTCGTCGACAATAACAGGTCTAAATAACTTAGTGTTTGCAACATACTCACAGCCCAGTTAGCTCAGTCGGTAGAGCATCAGGCTTTTAACCTGAGGGTCGCGGGTTCGAGCCCCTCACTGGGCGATTGTTTTTATTTTTTTTCTATTTACCTATCATTCTATTAATCTACTCCACCCTTTGATTTTTGTTATATCTTTGTACTTTTTATAATTATCTTTATTATTCACAGCGACAACATATCGGATCTCAGTAAAAACTGGTGACATTCGTGGCGCTGGAACGGACGCCAATGCATACATCAAAGTATTTGGAAGTGATGGAGACACCGGTCAAATTGCATTGAAGCAATCAGATAATACCAAAAACAAATTTGAACGAGGGAGAGTCGATTTATTCACAGTGGAGGCTATGGAAATTGGCGAAGTAATTTGTTTCCATTTTATAATTCTATAATACCTTATTATTTCTATTATTATTATACTATCATCTATATCTATTATCCACAGTATTATTATCTGTTATCTTTATAAATTATTTATTTATTTTTTCTTATAATTTATTCATTCTATATTATTCAATATGATTTTATTTATTTATATTTCTATATAATTTGAAATAATTTTATTCATTTATTTTGTATATTATTTGATATAATTTTATTTATTTATTTATTTTTTATATTATTTGATATTGAAGTAATTTCAAAATTGAATGAAGTAATTTTTAAATGATTTGAGCTTTTAAATTAATGTTGCTATTCATTGAAAATAATTTGTTAATTTATTACTTCAGTTTCAGTAAAAAACTTAATTTTAATTTCATAAAACGTTTTGTGAACTTTTTATTTTATTTTCATTAATTTTTTGTCTCATTTTCTAGATTTTATTTTTTATATTTTACAAGCTTTCATCATTTACTTTCAATTTATAATTAACTGTGTGTAATTTACTATTTGATTTTGATTCTGGATCTTTCGTAGCTTGAAAAAATCATAATTGGTCACGATGGTAAAGGCATTGGAGCTGGTTGGTTTGTGGATTCTGTAACAGTCGATATCGAGTCACATGGAAAACATATGGTATTCCCTTGCCATCGATGGCTTGCCTCTGATGAAGATGACGGGAAAATTGAACGTGAACTATATCCTGTGGAGGAAAGAGCGACAGAAAAGAGTGAGTTGATGATTTTTTTTAAATAAAATTTGACAGGACACACGACACACGACACACGACACACGACACAGAACACATAACACAAGATACAAGACACATGACACAGGACACAGGACACAGAACACAGAACACAAGATACAAGACACAGGACACAGAACACAGAACCCGCGACACAAGACACATGACACAGAACACAGAACACAAGATACAAGACACAGGACAAAGAACACAGAACCCGCGACACAAGACACATGACACAGGACACAGGACACAGAACACAGAACACAGAACCCGCGACACAGAACACAGAAAACAGAACACAGGACACACGACACACGACACACGACACACGACACACGACACAGAACAACACAGAACGCAGAACACAGAACACAGAACACTGAACACAGAACACAGAACACAGAGCACAGAACACAGAACACAGAACACAGAACAACACAGAACACAGAGCACTGAACACTGAACACTGAACACTGAACACTGAACACTGAACACTGAACACAGAACACAGAACAACACAGAAAACAGAACACAGGACACACGACACACGACACACGACACAGAACACAGAACACAGAACAACACAGAACACAGAACACAGAACAAAGAACACTGAACACTGAACACTGAACACTGAACACAGAACACAGAACACAGAACACAGAACACAGAACACAGAGCACAGAGCACAGAACACAGAACACAGAACAACACAGAACACAGAGCACAGAGCACTGAACACTGAACACTGAACACTGAACACTGAACACTGAACACTGAACACTGAACACTGAACACTGGACAAAGAACAACACAGAAAACAGAACACACGACACACGACACAGAACACAGAACAACACAGAACACAGAACACAGAACATTGAACACTGAACACAGAACACAGACCACAGAACACAGACCACAGAACACAGAACACAGAACACAGGACACAGAACACAGAACACAGACCACAGACCACAGAACACAGAACACAGAACACAGGACACAGAACACAGGACACAGAACACAGAACACAGGACACAGGACACAGAACACAGACCACAGAACACAGAACACAGAACACAGAACAACACAGAACACAGAACACAGAACAAAGAACACTGAACACTGAACACTGAACACAGAGCACAGAGCACAGAACACAGAACACAGAACAACACAGAACACAGAACACAGAACATTGAACACTGAACACAGAACACAGACCACAGAACACAGACCACAGAACACAGAACACAGAACACAGGACACAGGACACAGAACACAGAACACAGACCACAGAACACAGAACACAGAACACAGGACACAGAACACAGGACACAGAACACGATAATGACGACCAACATACCAACCCATGGACAGGACATAATGCTGTTTTTACCAAAAGCGTAACAATAGGCGTCCATGTGGTGAAAGCATTCTGTAGTTCGATTCCCCCTCTGTTCTGTTTCTCAATTTCAAGATAATAAATCTATATAATGTTAACAAAAGATTTTTAAAAAATCACTATGATTGCCAACGATTAAGCAAACAAACTGCAACTAATTGCAATGTCAAAAAAACCGCTTGCTAAAGTTGTAGCAGAAATTCTTGAATTTTAAACAAGAGGAGAGCCGATCTTATCTATAAGCTATGAAATAATTAAATTAAATTAAATAATAGTAACAATTTTTGCTTGTCGTTTGCCTATTGGCAGGAAATTCTTTTTAAGACCCATTCGCTAGATAGCCCTATTCGATACACCCTTCTGATGAAATTTTGGAAATTGATTTCGAAAAATTTAGGTATTGTGTGTTTTCCTGCTTAATATGTAATGTAAAGTGAGTGTACCAGAGTCAGGATAAAAGAAATACGTTCTTATTCCGCTTTTCTATATGATTTTATTTTCGGAAAACCTGTCGGCTGCTCAGTGCTTCTTTGATTTATTGCAGCTAACGTAGGTCAAGGGGATAATATATAACTACCTTTAGTCTGATCATTGTAAATTGATTACGCAGAGTTAACGGCAGATAGTTTAAGATAAACATCTATATCCCTTATCACTGATCTGTTCAAGACGATTCTAGCGAACAGAATCTTCCTCGCAGATCATATACATTGCACAAACTCTGTTCTCAGTCAATCCTATTAGAACTTTTTTCCTTCTTAAATATTTGATAAAATGCAATGATTTGACTGCATTTCAAACGTAGCAGTCCAAACTGATAAATGCTTTGTGATCATTCAGCGTACCAGAACTCTTCGTACAGCGTTTCAGCGCTATTTTTATATTTCTTTACATTTCTCATCAGTTTCTTTTCTCTTTCTTTTCTAGAAATACCGTACGAGATAGCTGTGCACACAGGAGATGTGCGTGGTGCTGGCACCAATGCAAATGTATTTATTGTGCTGTACGGGGAAAATGGAAAATCTGACGAACACTGGTTACGTAATAAAACAGATAACTTTGAGAGAGCACAGGTTGACAAGTTCAAGGTATCAAAATCTTTCTGTCGATAACTCTAATTTCACGTTTGTTGCGCGAGCGTAGCGAGGGCTTACTATAAGCAAGCAACCGGGTTTCGTGTCTGGTCCACGCATATTTTTATTGTTATCCATTGTATTTTCCGCTGGTCAAAAGGCTTGCGTCTTAAATTTGCATGTTATAACAAAAGAAGTCACATTGTGCTCACATGATTTGTTTTTTTAATTGAGCCAATGAATAGACTGCATGCTATGAATCAACCAATTAACGAACACTAAATCACAGAAATTAAAGGAACAACATTGGAACCATTGAACAATTGTCTTTATTTCACCTTCACACATTCGCACTAAAAATGCAACTATTCTGTCCTTACATGTGTTGATATTTGTGTTTCTAAAGGAAATCGCGCATTAACTAACGGATAGTTACTTCTAGTTCAATTGTAATCATAGCATAAGAGAGCTTAGCCAGTCAATTATTATCTTATAACAGCTTTACGTTTGAAATTGATGGCATAGTCTAATTTATTTTCATACAATAAAAAACTAAAGAAACTTTTCTGCTACTGAAAAATGATTTGTCCCCCCTACGTGTAAAAAAACACTTGAGACTCACACCCAAAATAAAGCTTCTTGTATTTCAGTTGATAAAATAGAAATGAAACAAAATTCTTAAGGCATCTTAAATAACAACAAAAAGTGATCTTTACAGTTTTACATAGTACTTCTATCCAGAATGGTAGCTTTCTATGCCTTGTGGTATTACTTTACAAAAATTTGAACTGATTTTGTTCACCATCATCAATGACGTACACACAGGGCTAATATATCGATAAGCAATCCCTTTCTCTTGTGACTTATTTTTCAAGGACTTTCCAAATATGAAATGAGAAACTTAAAAACTCTAAGTCTAAAAAATGAAAAAAAGTACCATAGATAAACACTTAAGACTAAGGTGTGAAAATGGGTTTCTTAAATGCGGGGCCTTACTGTGTTTTACCTTCTAGCTATATAACCTGTATTTCTGTATTGTTCTCAAATTGAATTTTCTAAATTCACTTTATTTGTCTTGTGGATTTTCCAATTTCCTGCCATGTTAACATTTCTAAATCTGTACAACCCTCTTAGGTTGAAAGTCCTGAAATTGGCATGCTGACGAAGATTCGTGTTGGTCATGATGATTCTGGTTTTGGAGCTGCTTGGTATCTTGAAAAGGTATACATTTATTTGTTTAGTTCTTTCATATTAACAAGGGTAAGAATTTTTTTGGTGAGCCAATTAACTTTTTTTCATCTCATTTCCGAAAGCACTCATGGATTAATTTAAGGTGCAGCGATGACCAATTTGTGGAATGGTGAATTAAAGATGTGCATTGACGATTTAAGTTTTGTTCAGTGATTGAAATACTCAAAATGCTGCTGTTTTAGATGTTTTCAGTATAAAAAAAAAGAATGCGAGTTTTTTATCGAGAAACTAAGGGTTTAATAGTACTAAGCCCCTAGCGGTTTGATAGTATTAAGCTATAAGTGGAGAACTTGACTAAAACCAAACTTAATAATTGAAATAACATATTGTGAGTCATGAACACAATCGTTGATGATCTTGGATCTGAAAATCGTAGCTTTATGATTTGGGAAAAATAGCAACTCAAAGGCACAAACAATGATTTTATATTTGAAGTCATCGAAGCAAGACATCTAGCCAAACCTATTGCTGCACCCTTTTGAGATTTACGCCGTTTTGTGCAGTGATAAAATCCCTTAAATTAATGCCTGAGTGGACTTCAACTGCTTTTATGGTTGTGAGTGTTGAGTTTTTCCTCATGTGCCGGTGAACAGGGAAGAAAATGAAGACCAATGCGCAAAAAGTGGCAAACTGCTCTATAATGTTTCTTGTTGACAAGATTTGATGATAATAAAGAGACTACGTATAAACAGTAACACACATTGTTATTAAACATCAACAAGAGTATCGATCTAGAGCATTCTGTAATTCTCCTACGTGCTACATTACACAACTGCTAGAGTTCGCTGTGCACAACTTGATAAACCTAATCACAACATCAATCACTACATTACATGCTCTAGCTCAGAACAACAATTCTTACATAACTCTTTCAAAATCAGAGATGAAAGAAACAGCTACTATTCTCTTTATCTATATTTGTTGTACACTCGGCTGTGCATATGTAGACAGTATTTACGCCCTTTTCTGCTTATCAATAATAATAAGTCATACTGGGTTGGCATCCTTCTGTCTCGAGAGACAATGGACTTGCGCCTTGAATAGGTTATGAAAAGTTGGAGCAGCGTCTGCTGTGGCTATATAGGCCAATTCTGGAGTGACAAGCTCTGTTGCATCTGGCACAGATGTAGTCCGCACTTGGCTGTGTGGGGGCTGAGGCTTGCCTCGTCCGTCTCCGCTCTCTCTTTTCCTCCCACTGATTCTCTCTCCTCCTCTCACTTGGTTGAATGCAAGTCTTGACAGCTTGTCTCCAGCCCCTGCGGTCTGCAGCCACCGTCTCCCAGTTGTAAGTAAATTCTTATTTGTATTAAAATTGTTGTTTTATTTAGTAAAATTTATTGTAATTTGGTTAAGAGCCATCTTGGCCTTGATACCTGATTTAAAAAAAAAACAAAAAACAAACTGGGACGGACTGCCTTTAATCCTTTGCATTACTGATTGATTGGTAATCTGATTGATCGATTTATCAAAGTGATTCTATAAATTCTGTCTGATTGAAACACTACTAACCATTTCTTTAGATCATTATACGCCGTCTCGAAAAAGAATCACCAAAGAAAAGGAAGAAAAAGAAGCGCGAATCAGTTGAAGAATTCGACGATGCTGACGATTGCAATTTTTTGTTCGTTTGTGATCGCTGGTTTGCTAAAGGCGAGGATGATGGACAAATTGTTAGAGAACTCGTTCCGACTGATTCTACTGGCCGAAGGTCTCGAGCTAATTCACTTGCTGGTATGTTATTTATGATTGCTTTACGATTGACTGTTATCAACCTTACATTGATCTTAAGCCTGTCTAGGGCATCAAACAATTGTTTACTATCTGGGAACGGCAGTTTTGGGGCACCGGTTTCCTGCTGAGCATTCAAAATATTTTAGAGCCCTACCAGATAGAAAAACAGCCCAAAACCACTATAGACAACAAACAATGCAAATGAAACGTTTATAAAACTGTATTTTTATTATTTATATATATATTAGTTTTTACTTTGTCATCATAACAGTTTCTTTTATAATTTTCTGCTCGCTTATCAAAAATTTCCTTGGAACGACGTTCCCGTGTTCATTCACTTTTTGATGCACTGTGCTTGTCTAGCAGTATAGATTTCAATGAAATAACAAGATAAGAGTAACATACCAATGTAAATAAAACACAGCAATGTTGTGACAGGGTTATTAAGTTGTTAATATGTTTAATTATTTACGTAAACGTCTTTATTTTTGGGTCATTTTGCAGCGTTGTTGCTTTCTTCATTCTATCAATCGAGCCTACTTTTAGGTACCTATCTATCGGATACTTTGTATTAGGTAGATCTCTTCGTTAGGTTGATGGTGATGAAATGAAGGAAATTGATTGAAAGATGTTTGAGTACAATCTTGTCATAACTAACTCGTTAGCTTGCCCTGGTATTGTACTATATTATAATCTAATTGTAATCTAAGTTTTAGTTAGGCCCCTGAGTCCTTGTAAGAACAGTTACTGATGAAGACAAATATCGAAACGTTTGATTAACTAGTATTAGTATATCATGAAATTTCTAATTGAGCGTATATTTGATCTGTTCCTGTCACCAGTTCAAGATCTAATTTTTTGGAGTGCGTATTTCAATATATTTCAAGTTCTGCCAATTTTGAATCTGTACACATTTTACAAACAAATTTGAGTCTTTTTCTTCTTATAACGGAAAGTTTAAACTCTTTACAGCTACACCATATACAATACACGTTTTCACTGGAGATATCAAAGGATCTGGAACGAATGCCAATGTGTTTTTGACGTTGTATGGCGAGAATGGTGATTCGGGCGAACGAAAGTTGTCAAAATCAGAAACTCATATGGATAAGTTCGAAAGAAATCAGGTAAAAATGATTTGTCATGCGAGTTTGTTACACCTTAGGTTTCTTCTCTTAGTGGCACCCTAAAATGATAATCTTGACTCTGATCTTGATTTGTTTAATATATAGGAAGACGTTTTCAAAATGGAATTCATATCACTTGGAGAATTAACAAAGGCGAAAATTCGACACGACAATTCCGGAGTAAAATCTTCTTGGTTTCTCGATCGAATTGAAGTCAGAGATGAAAAGGTTTGTTCAATTTGTTTGATGCTTTTCTGATTGTTTATCACTGTTCCTAATGAACTGCTTTTGCTCTCTGATTAAATAGACATGAACTTCTGTCCCCACAATGTGATCGGTTCTTCGGAAGTTATCCAAGCCATAGAGAGCCAGAAGTTGCATCTTTACATTTCATACTTCTTGGCTAAATGTTGAACTTGTAAAATTTTCTAGTGTCTGCATGGAAAAGATGAAGGATTTTGAAGTACGTAAACGCCCTAAAAAAGTGCCAATCCACTATGTATGTTCATCATTGGTCTGTGTGGTCGCGGCAGGGGGGATGGATTGAGCATGAAATACGTTACTGAACAATCATTTTTGAATTCTTCATTTTGATGTTGATGTTGGTTGGCACATAAATTTGCTATCTTTGCAATGTACGGGTTTATGCTCTAGGCGCAGTAGGACCACTGGATAGCCTAGGGCTAATCTAAGCAGTGCGACCCTAGTTCTTCCTCTTGATGTGACAACACCACTTAATTATGCCTTTGCCTGGAATAACAGAGAGCTGGCGCTTTCTCTCCTCCCTCTTTTACAACAGGTTTGGACTGAAGCTCAAACTCACAACCCTGACATCCAGGGTTATGCGTGCTAACCACTCCGCTGCCTAATTTTTTACCTTGCATTATTTTAGGAAAGCAAAGATTCCATCTTCCCTTGCAATCGATGGCTTTCTACAAGTGAAGATGATGGTCAAATTTGCCGTGAACTGGCTCCCGTCAAGAAAGCTGAATATGAAAGGCGAAAGTCACGAAGGATGACTCGGAGTGGAAGCAAGATTTCTCTTGCTGCTGGAGATTCGGTTGATCTGGAGCAGAAAGGTGAGAAACTTTCATCTTATTCAACTTTGGGAAGTAGTGATGTGGTGTTGATGATTCATAAGATGAATGCTGATAAAAATAGGATCACTTTTTTTGTTTTTTTTTTTCTAATATTGAATTAAGATTTATGGTGAAAACTTCAAGTTTTAGTCTCTCGTTGTAACTAATTCAACTTGTTCGTTGTCACTGTTATAAGATTAATTTACTACAATCATAGCGCGCTAGGATTGAAAACCGCCTCGGTTCCTCCTAGCGTCCTAGGCAACTTATTTTGTTATTTTATGTCATATATTCTGTATTAACTATTATCATAATAATTTTATAAGTATTTTCTCCTGTATTTAGTCGCTGAATATCAATGAATTTGTATCTCAATTTATCTTCATTCCTTCCTTAGCATCAATGACAACTTATGATGTTCATGTGACCACTGGTGACGTCAGAGGAGCTGGAACTGATGCTAACGTCTTTATTGTTCTCTATGGAGACAACTCCGATACAGGTGAAGTTGTATTTTTGCTAAACATTATAGAAAAGCAAGAGGACAGTTATGAGTCCATTAGCTTCTGTCTCATTTGCTTCTGAATAGAATAATAAAAGGCTCGGAATAAACTTCAGTAAAGCAACTTTACATATTGTAGAGATTGATATTGAATTAACAGGCCCGTCGAAACCGGGGGGGGGGGGGCTAGGGGGCTCCCCAATAATTTGGATATATAGACATTTTTGTGTTTCGATCAAGTCAATTCCTTTCAGATTTTTGAATCAATTAAAATGAACGTGTAAGAATCGAAGTGTCTTTGCTAGCGTGAATTGAATACAGAAAAAGTTTGCTGTAAATGACTGTGAATTATACTGTAGTTTGTAGTTTGTCAGCCAATTTGATCTAAAAGAAAGATAATGTTAGTTGATGACTTGAGCATACATTGTTTTCAGCCAATTTTAATATTTTGGTTTCCAAAGTTTTCTAAATTTAGTAATAGCTATCGTCAATAAGACATGAAAATATCTTCAATCTTTTATCAATTTAATAGTGCAGTTTGTACAACAGGGGCGTTTTCCAGCGATCTTAAAGGAGTGGTCTCAGAAAATTTCGTCTCACTTCGCTCGCAGTCCTACCAATATCAGTATCGTTTCGACGGGCCTGATTGAACTGTTGAACGCTCCAAAGTATGGCTTATAATAAGAGTTGTCTAGATTCAATACTATTTGACCTTGTCATAAAGTTATCCAATCAGCAATGTCATCGATAATATGTTTAGGATAGGGTAGGGTTAATGAGCTACATCATGATTTGTTATTGCATCATGAAGTTGGGCGTTATGGAATCTAGATAGCTCTGGTTAGAAGCCATACTTGGAGAGTTTAACAGCACCGAGAGTTGAGGATAAATTTGCGAAGACTCAGTGGCTTCCAAGGACTTCGCAAAAATGAAATAAGAAACTTAAAAAACTGTTAGCCTAAAAATGAAAAAAATGTACCATAGCTACAAGAAAAACTTTAGGCTAAGGTGTGAAAAGTGGTTTTTTAAATGCAGGGCTCTACTTTACTGTTCCTTGTATATGTCTTAGTTACCTGTATTTCGGTATTCTATAAGACTCGGTGGCGTTTTCTCTTGCCAAGAAAGTACCAATATTAGAGGATCACAACGCCTTTTCAACATTTGTTTATGAAAGTTTTCTAGTTATTGGATCAAGAACATGCCTATGAGTCAAATACCCTCCAAATTAGGGCTTTTTAATCCCAATATGCTTAAGTTTTGTTAAACTAAATTGAATATTTTTCCAGGCAAAACTCAGCTGAAGACATCTAAAACCAACAGGGATAAATTTGAAAGAAATCAAACGGATATATTTGCAGTGGAAGCTGTTGATATTGGACCATTGAAGAAAATAAGGTAAAAAAGCGGTCTCAGTCCTTTATCGTCTCCAAGATAGCAGCAAACAACCATCTTTGTTTGTTCCTGTCATTAAAGTGCATATCAAGTGCAAAATGTTTACTTTTCAAATGATAGACTAACTGGATATAGTATGATCATCAAAAACAAAAATGCTCTGGATGTGCACTTTAACGTAAGATCTAAGCGTTACTGTCTGAAGTAAAAACTCTAAATATTTTCTTAAATCTTCCTTAAGCTGCAAGATTATTGTAACGGTTTTCTTAAATACTGGGCCTTGCTGTTTATTGAGTTGTTACAGAATACTGATAATTAATGATGATTGGTCGACCGCAGTCAGAAGCGACCCGAAGGCTCCTCTTTTATTCACTGCTGCCCTTGCGAGTATGAGTGCAACTGTGCGAGGAAGAAACTCTTATCCCTGGTTCAAGAACCATTTACCTTAAATCCTTCTCCTTATGCTGAGTACTTAGCAGAGAGGCATTGAGATCTAGAATTTGATGGCCGGGATTTGAACACGACCCTCCAAATCAGAGGCGAGCACGCTACCACCAGGCCACGAGCACGCTTGTAGAATAAACTTCACAATGCATCGATTGTTTTCTGTTTCAGAATCGGCCATGATAACAAGGGAGGCTTTGCTGGATGGCATCTTGATAAAGTAATGATCGATGCCCCGTCACTGGGACAGAGGTGGATTTTTCCAGTTGGTCGATGGCTAGATAAAGGCAAAGAAGACGGAAAGACAGAAGTCGAATTGTTCCCTAGTGAAGAGGGAGAAGAGAGCTACAGACCACGTTAGTAATTCTAATTTTGCACTTCTGGAGCAATTGTAAGATTTAACTTCACAGTTCCCTAGAATCGTGAGCAGTTGCTGCATATTTAGGAGGAAAGGATCTGCTTCGCTAAAAACAGAAAGATATGATAGGATAATGAACATTATTTAAAGATCTTCACCCAGAAAGCAATCGAAAGCAATGTGTAAGATACTTGTTTTGATGCAAATCGTAATACGAAATACTTTTAATTTGTTAAGTTAGTCGTAGTCTTCATTATTTTCCCGAAGCTGATATTCTTGAATGCCCAAGAAATGCAGTCCTTATCTAGCTTGGGCCATGCAAAATTGCATTGCATGTCTTGATTTTGGCCAAAATTAATCCTTTGGTTAGAAATTGTATATTTGAAGTCAATTATTTCCCTTTCTATTTTCGCTTGTCCTGTACTGATCTACACAACGATGATAGACTGTTTTGCCCGTCTGATGTCTTCTCATCTAGGTTTCTATACTCTATTGCTTCATATACATTCAGTCAATATTGTTCTGCAAAACTAAAATGTTTAGTCAAAGCCTTAGTACTTAGTATTTTTGTCCTCTCTATGTTCAGTTAGAGCCAGACAGACATGAGTAAACTTGACATCCAACTTTGCAGCAGAGATTGCGTAGTGGGAATTAGATCCACATAACAGCTTAACGATACCAAATACATTTCAAGATGCCACCGCAATGAGCTACAATGATATAAATAATATAAATCACGAGATAAATTATAACAAATTTTTTGCTGATTACTTAACTCTGTAAAATAGACTTACATTAACTTTGAAGAGCTGAAGAGCTGAAGAGCCACACTTGTAGTGGATGTGCTCATTTTTGCCATATATTAATGATAATAATATTGATTTTACGATTCTACTTTCTTGATTGTCAATAGCATCCTTATATTTATCCAATCAGATGTTCCATACAACATTATCGTTTGTACTGGTGACGTAACGTCCGGTGGAACTGATGCAAACTTTTTCTTGATATTTCTGTCCTCTCTTTGTTTTGTTTTGCATAAGAATTTACTTTCTTGATTGTAAAAAAACAATTTCTTTTTTATCCAATCAGATGTTCCATACGAAATTACAGTGTTCACTAGTGACGTAACTTCCGGTGGAACTGATG
>WUAR02559357.1:0-13080 GCA_015164055.2 Chrysaora achlyos | reverse complement strand
CCAGAATTAAATAACATTGAAAACTACTTACATTATTATTCTACATTAATTAAGATTGACATATTTACAACAAGCATACGCAAAGTAAAATAACGGGGAAAACATAACATAATACATAATGATAATAATGATAATCAGTCCTTTTACACTCCGGGATGCCTCCCCACAGTACTGAACATCCCCCACAGTACTCATGATGCCTCCCCACACAAATCATGATGCCTCCCCACAGTCCTCATGATATACCCCCACAGCACTGCACATCCCCCACAGTACTCAACGATGCCTCCCCACAGTACTGAACATCCCCCACAGTACTCAGGGATGCCTCCCCACACAAACCATGATGCCTCCCCACAGTACTGAACATCCCCCACAGTACTGCACACCCCTCACAGTACTGCACACACGTTGTATGGGGATGATAATTTCCTTTTTCTCAACTGTTTTGAGAATACCAAACAAAGACTTTACTGCCTCGCTTTCGATCTCATGTCTCACTTTCAAAACGAATGTGAAAGAAGCTCATCGTTTTACAAAAAGCGCGTAAAAGCAAATGGAGTGTGTAAGGTGTTTAGGCGGCTGGCCTACATTAGTATTTTAGTCGTCCCGCCCAAATACAAAGCCTGAAGAGATACTTGCTAGAAATACTCTTCTTTTTCGTAATGCTGTGAGTATAGTTGGTTTTCACAAAGATGTTTTTTAATTAGATATCTATACTTCTACCCCAAACGAAAGACGAATTCAGTAAGCTAAGCTGTTGGGAACTATCCTATCACACACTAACTAGCACACTAGATTGAGACGTCACTTTCTAAACTTAAACCCTGGTTATTCTAAATCCAGCCATCCAAACCCAGCCGAACATAACAATTTTTCGGAACACATCCTACCTTCATATATACAATAGGCCTATATACTAGTTGAAAGTACTTGACCTGGGCATTCAAAATCTGCAATATAATTTGGTGTAGGGTTAGGGTTTTGGTTAGGGTTAGATCTTAGGGCCTTAAGGCCGATTTCCATTCAGCGCTTTTGTCGTGCGGGCCATCGATCACAAAGCGTAGGATCAGTCTCAACACAATTGAAATTAGACTTTGGTGGTACAAAACCCATGTACAGAAGACATTACGATATTTCGAACTGAACCATACCCAACATTTTATTAAATATTTTAAACTAAATCGTTGTGTGCAAATAATCCAGCAGTTATTGAAATTTTGTATTCCTCCACTCCCTGTTTCCATTTTCCATGCTCCTCTAGTTCACTATTGAAAGTGATATTGGCCATCCTGTTTTAATCTTTCTAAGAATTCTGCCCAAAATTCCTTATTTATTGTGGAGATGTTTGCTGCCTCCTTGTGTTAGCCATGTTTATACTCACTCCTTTTCTGTAACAATCGAAAGAAACTTTATTCAAAATCCATTTTCCTTCTGACATAATTGATTGTTAGTCATACGCAAATGACAAACTGCGCTATGAGTTTTACTAAACTAACAGCATGGGGCAAATGGAAAATCTTGAAGACACAACTTTTAATACAGTAGAGGAGTTGCAATTTAAATTCATTTGCTGAAAAAAATAAGAATCAGGCTGATTCTAGAAGAATAAAATTGTGCGTTTCAAGCATAATTTCCATTTTATCAAACCAAAGAAAGCTAGTTGCCTTCCTTTGAAAAGTGCTGGAAGGCAATATCCTCCGTTTTCCGATAAACATAATTTGTGTGAATCAGAGCTGTGTATGAAAACATTTCATGGATATGTGGTGATGAAAAGTAAAAACATAATTTTGTTGGTATACAATAACTGACCATGCTACTACAGCCCAGATGCTAATTGTAGGGATCCTGATAGAGCAAATTGCTGCTAAGGCTAAAAGCTCTAGAAACCACAAGCTGTAAGCATCCAAAATTTGAGTCAATGATGTTAACCTGAGCCATGTATTAATTATTTGGCATCATTCATCTTGTATCCTTCAATGCTTAGAATACTCAAAAAAGCACCCTTTGATAATGGGCACGGCTAAAATTCTGAGCAAATGCCACTCTTCACTGAAATTTACCTGATATTTGAGTGACCTTAAGGGAGGTTTTAGCTTAGTTGGTTTCTTTTAAACAGTTTATACATTTGTTCTGTTTGCAAAGTTGAAAATTGCAATTACCTTCACTTAAACAGATATTTGCATTGAAAATCACAAGGTGTAATTCCGTTACCTTTAGCTGTGATTCTTTTACCACGCTATTTAATTGTGAGAAAAATTTTTGAAAAAAGCTAGCAGAAAGTAGGATGCATTTTCCTATTCCCCAAACCATTGTTTTTAAGCACAAAAAATATCCTAACCAGATTTCTAATCATTTCACAGGAGTTTGACTTTTCTGACAGATTTTTTAACAATCGAAAAAAATTTTCTGATATAAATAAAACAAAGTAAGGGAGTGGTTTGAAAAAATGTCTTAATTATTCTGCCAAACCAACGATATTTTTGAAGTTTTGTGACATTAGTAACAAATTCTTGATTGTAAGTTCTTGATTGTAAGTTTGAGTAACATATCTATTAACATAATGGGCGTTTCCTATTTTAAAAGGGTGTTTTCCACCTAGAAAAAGGGTGGCCCCAAAAAATTTTTGACACCTCTGGAGCCTTAGGGCCCACCCTGCTTTTCACCCCAGTGCCCGATTTGCCTGATGGTGGCCATGGCTATCTTACTTAAGATACTTATGATGCAAGGTATAAACAATAACTATTGTGTTTATCCAAACAACAGATTGTGTATTTTAGCTTGCCCATATAATTTAACATAAAGAAGGTGTAAGATAACAAATATGAGCCTATGATTGGATTTTTTTCACACTCAAATTCATCTTGCTTTGCATTGTTGCTGTTATGTTGTAGTCTGCTGTTAAAGAATTCAGGCACTCAGTGTTCTGACCCTCAAGGATGCCATACTCAGTCAATCATGAATGCTCAAAAACTAACAACTTATTGTAATGTATATTGCCATCATGACAATATTTAATCAATGCAATTTGACAATAAACATGGCAATGTGATATTATTTCATGATATCTTTTGATATTGATGAGTTTTTAAACCATTATTTGCAGAGGATTTTTTAATTTTCTTTTCATCTGCCTCCTCCTCTGACTTTTCATCTGACTACACTTACAGTTAGTATATAAAAAGTTTATAGTTTGCTTTTCTTCCTAATCCTGTACTTTGGGTAGCAGTGCACCTCAGAAATAAGTTTCAATTCTTTTGTTTCCTTGCTATTGCAAGCCAGTGCCAGCCAGCTATATCCTGCAAATTTTTAAAATTGCTATTCCAAGCTTACTTCACTACTGTAGCTTGCAGGTATCAAATTTTGGTCATTAGTCAAGATCGTATGAAAAATAAGATAAAAATCAGAAACTAACTTGAGTGGTTGCTGGTTCAACACTGCCAACACAGATTAACACTGTCTGCACCCAGTGATGTACCTGTGATGAATCTAGCTTGTGCCTGCTCTGCCATCTTTTTTCCAGATATCAGTTTCATATACTAATATACATACTATTTTACATGTCTACATATATGTATATATGTATTTCATTTCTTTTTTTAATCAAATTTCAGATCCAATCGAGAATTATGGTGCGTATTAACTGGTAGGACTTCTGTATTGTTGCAAGTAAGTATTTTGAATATATTATCAACTATTTTTAGGTTTCATCTTCACATTTGTTCTCAAACAAGCATTTTTGATCAGGAGTTAGATAATTTGTTCTTCCTTGCTGCAAATGTGCTGTTCCTTTTTTCTACTTTTATTTTACAAAAAATATGTTTTTCATCAAATTCAGGCTGAAATCAGAAGAGTGCTGTCTGAGAATGTTGTTGCCCTGATGAAATGTCTATCAAACTACAATTATCCAAAGTATGTATTTTTCTATGTAATTACTGAATCTACAGTCATCATACAATCAATGAAAATGTTCTTTGGCTGATGATGAACCTCTTCTAGTGCTGCTGCAACTTTCATTGAACATTTACTAAAAGTGTTGAGTTGTCCTAATGTAGTATGATATAGTTAAGTGGCATACATTATCATTTTGTTGGTCATTATATTCCATTGTTAACTGCCATATCAGAGGAGATTTGATAAGGTTGTTGTATCCATTTCATTGTTGTCCTGGGCAGGGAAATTTGAGAGCTGGCCACTTACATCTGCACGCTATAAGTCACACTGTGGACAGTGCAGGAGAATTTGTCATTGTCTTCTTTTTCAGTACCACAGTTACAAATTGTGTTTAAACATTCAATATATCCCTAAAACTGTGCTCATTTAAAGCATGAAAATTCAAACAAAGTTTTTTAAAATCCAACACCATAAGTGATATATGTAGACTAATGGTCTTATGATTATAGAACAGACAGTTCCCCTAATATTTTGGTTGTAATCATGTGTTGCTCTAAGGTTGTAGATAGGTTGATGTTTATCTAGAATGTCAGCAAACAAGTAATAGGGAGATGGGGATTTTTTTAGGTTGAAAAATGACTTGAACACCGATACAATCTTCTCAGATACAATTGCTAGTTGCTATTAGAGTCTTCGTTTCCTCATACCTTTCCATGCTCTAGTAACAGATGTGGGGGGGGGGGTAATTTTTACCACACCCTTTATTTATTTGACCACCCTCCATATACAAATTGAAAACGCTGCTTTTTGACTGATACACCCTTATATACACTGTTAAAACTTAACTAAGGTGGAACGTCTTTCTTAATCTTACTAATTCCATCAATCTTAAAACAGAAATAGTCAACATAGTCAATCATTAAGAAATATTCAATAAAGCTTAAAACAGAAATAGTCAACACATGGGCTACAACATAACAAATCAAGGCTAACGCCAACTTCAAAGAAAAGTTCTTGTGCTTTTTTCAAAGCGAACTCCTTTATAACAGTTTGAAAGTTTATCATCCTAGCAGTTTCTCATTCGATTCTTTTAGCCGCTAAATATTTACGTTGCTGCTGTCTCATGGTGCTCCTGAAAATGTTCTTTATCTTCTCTATCGAAGTTGCCAATGTAGATTGATCATTTATGACTTGCATTTCTTTAATTGAAAAAGCTCTTATTCATATCAAACAACGTGTAAATATACTGTAAAGATAAAAACATTTAGATATGGCTTACTGTGTCGCATACTGATCTACTCCAAATCTTATTCTTCTGATGTGTGTGGATGGAAGGGCCATAGCAAAATTTGATCATTTCGAGGAGGAAAAGAGCACTGCCCAGTATATTCAGAGCTAGAGAAGCTCAAGTCACCATTGTCTTCGATAAATATCACTCTCCCGCAGGCAGTCTTGCGCGGGCCGTCCTTAGAGATTCTAAATAATCACATGAATCACCTTCCTCCTGAGCAGCTCCATGAAGCCAAACAACAATTTTCTGAATTCTCCGTCAAAGTCCATGGTCTCATAGAAGAAATAGGTTCACCCTATCTTGCTGCAACGCTACTTTTCGAAAAAAATTGTATCCAGCAGCTGCCCCCTAACAGATCGATATCGCCTTGTCGTAGATTATCGATTTTTAAACAACGTCATCAAAGACTTGGCTGTCCTGCACCCTCTCTCCAGCAATAACTTGATTCTGTGGCTGGCTCTCAGTATATCAGCACAATTGATTCCAATAGCGGTTACCATGAAATGCCCTGTGCATTCTCTCCAGGGAATGGATTTGGCCAATGGGTATAAAGTTAAACAGATATAAAGTTGTATCCAGAAACAGGTAGATCAGTTCGGGAGAAATTTAGCATCTTCAAGCAGCCGTTTTTGCGTTCAGTTCCAACATGAGCAGTAGTACAAAGGTATCCCAAGCAGAATTGATCCTAGTAGATGACAAAGGGTTCTTTCCAACGCAACTTTTGACCACACCTTCAGCTGGGAACTCCTCCGACCAGCGACGACATATAATGTCAAACCAGCTCAACAATTTGCTGCAGATCTTGGAAACAGCCTTAAGTTGTCTTTAGATTGTGTAAATAGTACACTTTCAGAAACTCGAAAAAACATGAAAACTCAGTGTGACAAGAATACGAACAAACATCGCTATGGAAACCTACACAAAAGAAAGGAATTTATCGTTGCTGACAGCCGAAATGGGCTGGAAAATGGAGAATTTTTCGGTTAGCCGGTGAAGTTACTTGTCAATTAATCAAAACCGAGCACAAATTAAGTCGTTGTCGTGATTATCAGTAACATTGTCATATTTGTTGGCTGGTACGAGAATGATGCGTTCAGATGATTATTAAAATGTTACTCCCAACACCTAAGTACCTCCGCTCTATCTGTATCGGTATTTCACTGTCTATCTTTCACAGTGCTGAGGATTTTTCTTGGCTTCCCTTCCAACTCTCCAAATAATTGCCTTAAAGATGTTGTGACTGTTGTTTTGTCTGTAGTCCAGCTCTAGCTGCTTTATGTTTTCCTCAAGAGTGCTGTTTTCTGTAATTTCAATTGTCTCAATATCTAGTTATCAGTGGTTCAAAAACACCACCTAGTTGTAGTTGTAAAATCCAAGTTTTTGATTTTCTATAAATTTCTCTACGACGTATCGCCTTGATTTCTTTTTAATATTCCTGGTCTTTTCAACGACAATTTCGAAGTTTTTGATGTGATGTGGATATTAATTAAAGACAATTGTTACAAATTAATGCGAGGCAAGAAATAATTTTTGTGACCCAGGTGAGGGAGTATAACGGTGCTACACCTTGCCAAAGGGTGACTTGGAGGCAGTTGTGGTCATAGGTAACCTCACTTTCCCAAGTCAAGACTCCACAACCGGATGTAGTTTAATGTCATACCCAGGTATTTTATCAACTAAACTAAAAACATAAAGATAAAACATCAGTCAATCACAATTGCAGTATGTTTATGAGAACCACGTGTACTTTTTCTGCAGTTCATCATCAATGAAAAAGTTGACAACAAATAAGACCGTCAAGAAAAAAGACTTTGTTAAAAAATTAAGTAAATTGTTGGTATGTATTTTGTGAAATTTCATCCTTTGATCTCAGTTTCAAATCGACATATTGATATGAGAGCTCTGAATGAGCCCAGAGCCTAAAGCCCATCCAAAGGAGGTGATGACTTTCAATTAATGAACATTTTTTACTAAATCCTTAGTAGGTGTATGCTTATCTAAATTATATTGTACGGTTGGGGCTACAGCTAAAATATTCATAAAATTATTCTATAAAATTTCAAGCTCCGTTTTTTGCAGAATCTGGATGAGTGGCAAACTCACTTGCTTTTTCAAAACTTTGTAAGGACAGAATATAGAGGATGCACTGATCAACTAAAGGTAGAATTTTGTGTTAAATTTGTAAATTGATTGAAAAAAGTGAATTGTCGTATTTATGATCTATAGTTACATTAACAAACTTCTAGATAACTACCAGCTAAATAATAAAACTCTTTTGATTTTAAAAGATTTGTTAATTTTTTGCTTGATATATTGTGTGTTCTTTTTAGTAAACTTAAACTAAAGATAGAGATCCCGAGTGCACCAGACGTTAATGTTTTCTCAAAGTATCTCTATCAGCATAGTCCTGTGTTTCTGATAGTATGCTCTTTTCTTCATTGAATCTTACAGTTAAATAATAATAACTGGCTTGGCATTAAATTGCTTTTCCTTATTGTCATTTGGTGAGCTGAAAATAGCAAAAGATTTACAAACTCTCCACGATTTATTTATGGCGTTCCTGAAAGCCAATATTTTCCTATATGCTTTATGCTCAAAACATTTTCATAAATCTGTTTTGTTAAATAAAACTGATCTTCCGGACACCGTCTTACCATCTTTTTGTTTTATAATTGAATATTGTTAAATTAAATCAAGTTTTGACCTTACATGCAGAAAATATTTCAACATGATATGCAGATTGAAGGATTGACTTACAAGGTAAGAAGATTTAACCTTATATCAACGTTACGACTTGCAAATATCAGCTTGTATTAAACCTGATTATGAAAGGCCAGCAAAAGTTTTATTTTATTTGATTGGAGCAGATAATGTGATGCTTGGCCGCTATAAGCTCAAATGAAGTCAGCTGGCCCTCACAGGGAAACTATTGATTCATTCTCTGCAAGTTAAAGCTCAGTGATGGTTTCTATTTGAACTTCTACAGAGCACCGAATTAGCTATTTCCGTGGCACGTCTTAAAATTTGTCGAAAGGAATATCACTACTCCAATATTCATATGTTGAGAACGTCGCGTACGCTTTCAACTGAAATTCTTTTCTGATAAACTTATTCTCTTGAATCCTGGAAACATTTTTGATATTCTCAAAATGTCTTATCCTTTTTGAAAATAGATTTCTCCTAGTGCTATCTGCAACGCATGGAAAATGACAATTTCGAAGACTAGCTTTTTATTCAAGATATTTACATACATATAGAAGTGTTGTAGCGGCAAGGCGATGACCCAATAATATAGGAAAAGTGCCTGTAGGTGTGGTCAAATTCTATTACTCTGTCGGGCAACTGTTTTGTATTTTTAATTAGAGATTATCTTATTTGTAGATTCTTGATTATTATTTCATGGAAAGAAAATATTTACTTTGGTGCATAAAATTCGTATTAAGCTATTGGCAAGATCCTTCTTGCTATTTTCGGGTAAGTTTACTTGAGATTGCCATTCTGTTATGGTTTACTTATATATTGTCTCAGAGGCATAATATGCTGGCATACGTAATTGCAATGATAATAATCGCTACAAAATAAAAGTAGCTAAAAAATAAAAGACAATTGAACAAACTATACTAAAAGGAGGACGTCGAGAAAAATAACACGTCCTTACATAAATGTAAATGAATAACCTGTTTTATTTTAAAGATTAAGAGAAGCGCATACAATAAGATCTGCCTGAAATGAATTTCTTTTTAAAATTTTTCATAGCATTTACAAATTTTTGTGTTCTTGCTTTTTCGAATCTATCTAGGCTGAATTAGCTGTCACAGTAGACGAGCTTGTGAATGGAGGTTTCATTGACAATGTATGTAGAAATCTTTTCATATTAAAGTTTTAGAACTTTAGATGACTCAGAAATAGAAATTTGCATCGAAGAATTCAGTAAGGAAGGAAATTGTGTTTTTTCCGTTGATAAATGATGAATTGGTAGGTAAACAGATTATCAATTTGCCCCATTTATAAATTCGTTTGTAAAAGACCACTGGTGGAATGGTGGAATCGTAGCTACTTGTGGTTCATTACTTTATATGGTAAGTAAGGTTGTTGCCCTCCTTATCCGAGTACATAATTTTCTCTCTCTTTTGAATGTAATTTGACCTGCCTATGATGGTCTAGTTCTACATCGGTCGATTATCCCCTAAATTTCATCATAGCATATTTCTCCAATGCCATTATTTTAAGAGTCGTTTTCAGTGGGTATCGAACAAGACAATTTAGTTTGATACATTTTCTTATTAGCTGCAGTCTTCAACATGTAATACTATTTCAGTGTTGTATGTTGTTGTAGTTGTATGTTGAGTTTAATATTTCAGATCATAGTTCAATATGAAGAACTTAGCGCGAATGGATTTGTTCATGATGGAATAAAAGTAAGTATTGGAAGTTTATAAATTAGCCAGTTAATAAGGAAGGGACACGACATTTGTGACAAAATACTTAAATGATGAAATGCACACAAAAAAATAATGAAAATAGTGCTAAACTTTCGTCCAGGAATGAATTTAAAATAGTAAAAAAGTGTATAACATTTTCTAATTGGATTACATGGAATCAGAGAAAAAAGTACAAAAGTTCAAAAGAAGCACATTAGATGGGACGAAGGGGTTTTAATCAATACGTGTTTAGAGTTTTATCACCATTAAGGGAGATTCCCAATATTTTGAATAATGCAGTTGTATTTTAAGCTTTGGAAAGTTTTTACGTCTGTATATCCAAAAATTATCCTAAATTAGAAATTGTATTTGTTACTATGCCTTGCCCCCAATATTTTGGGTAAATGTGCTTGTCAACCAGATTGTCTCTCACCAGGGAAATTCTCCTGTTGAAAGAAACTTTGCAACAGAAGGTGTCGAAACGCAGGTAAGTTCTTCGCTAATATTTGAACTGTGTTGCATCTACTTTCCAAAAGAATTACTTTTTTCTTAAAAAAGTAACATTTGAATCTTGCTAATTGGTTATTTTCTAGGGATGCTATTTGCGAATTCTAACTTTTTAGTTTGATTTCTTCACGTCATATCCTTTTTTTTCGATTACAATTGATTATGACCTTTTCTTATTCAGTGTGATCTCCTAGAGATAATTCTGCTTTACTACAAAGATTTTGAGATATCTGGTAAAAGACTGCTGGAAATAAGTAACATATTCCAGGTTCGATAATTTTTTATAGCTAAATGATAAATGATGTGGATGTATCTAATTTTAATCATTCAGCGAGAGCGTTGTAGCAACTAGTTCTGAAGTAGCCTGTTACAGCAGGAATTTGAAGGTTGTCGGGCTAGCTTCCTAATTGCTTCACTTTTTCCCTGCCTTTTGTGTAGAATATTGATGCGTAAAAGGGTCTTATAAGGGGTTAATGTTTGACAGTCTTTTTGGTTACCAAAAATAGCTCCCTTACAATCATAGATTACAAACATTATTTTTGGTGGGTTTGAGTTCTAAATGATTTTAATATCCTAGGTGCGAGGTTTTGGATTGAAACAGCCTGAAAAACGACTGCTAGACCAATCAGGAGATGCTATCATTGAAAAAGTGGGGTAAGTTATGTAGAATACCTGATGCATAACCGCGTTGCGACTTTACTGCAGTAAGTATTTAACATGCTAAATTAAATTTCATTCAGACCTCTATACGATTACGATCAGTCATAAGTTTCAAAAATGACTTATGAACAAATGTGTATAATTTTTTTTTAATAGATTCTTGGCAAATCTAATATTACTCGAGGCAACTGACTTGGAATTCTTTGCTAATGTACAGCACAATGAAAGGTGAGGCCATGTGATATAAAATATCTTTTTTCAGGCATGTTTACACGATTGAAAGTCAATTTGTATATGATAATACTGATAAACCTCTGACGTCACGTATCACATTTTGACTTATCTTTGTACCGATGGCTTAGAAACGAGGCAAAAACAGCGGTTTTTTCAATGGGAACTTTGATTCGTGGCAACATCCCGTAGAGGAGAGAAACTCGAGTCAGAGAAGAGGTGGAGACTGTGGCAACATTTAGCCTCGTTATAAATATCCGTTTCTGTTGTATAATCTTATAGCCATTGAAAAATATGGGTTCCCTTCCATCTCTGTGTTCAAGGTAGGCTTGATACTTCGCTGAAAGTTCTAACGCAGGAATTTGAAACTGACGCCAACCTGCAAGTTATCGAAGCAGCAGACACAAGTTGGTTCTTTCGCAATTTGATTTATCAAATGAAATAAAACTGTTCTTAGGTTTTACATTGTCTTTGAAAATCTGGAGTCGGAATATTGATAAGGAATGGCTTGAGAAATGCTGCCAAATTTTGAACCGTATTTACTAACACCCTCCTAACTATGTTTCACTCAGAGATGGGCAGTATCTTATCTTGAGTATCTTGAAGGTACAGTTAGAAAGCCAGACAGTGACTGTATCTTGAAATAAGATACTTTTTTATTCAAATAAATCTTATCTTGTAGTGAGAAACGTTTTATAGTATCTTGCCTATCTTTGGTTTCACTCAAACAAATCGCAACAAGAAACTGAAAATACAATTAAGTTTGACATTTTTATAATTCAAGTACTCAAAACAACACTTGAAATGTTAACTAACACATGAGAGTTACTAGCAAATTTAGCTGGGGAGCTGACAAACTGGAGCACAGAGCTCCCTGGAGAACCAGAAAATAGATTTTTGGTTTGGCTCAACAATTTTGCAACTGATTGTAGACGGGCCACCTATACCGCGTACTTGCATTTTTTTAGGCTGTGATATGGTAGCGCTTAGTTTTTGTAGTCAATTTTTTATTGATTGTTTCATACTTCTGCCGTTGATTGTTACAGCTCAGTAAAAGAGCATCACCTGGCAAGAGATCTCAACATAATAAAGGTTTGGCTGAGTGTATTCTTTGATAGAATTCTTTATTGTAAAAAAAGCATTGAAAACCTCTGTGAACGAACAATTGAAGATTGGCTCTCTTTAATCTTTTGATGAAGAGCAGCCTGATTGTGCCCTGATTCTCACTTCGAGACTAAATTAACGAAGATGGCTATATATACAATCTAAAATCTGTTCTTCCAGAGAATCATACGATTCCAAGGATCATGGAATGGTTTCCTTGTTGAGTTTGTTTTTCTCATATAGGCAAACAGAGGGCTATCAGCTCTCTGATATCCATTGGAATTATCACCATGCCGTAAAATCAGAAGTGTAATCGCTTTATAACTTTATAAAAGGGCTTGCTGTACTTTGGAGATCTTAGAGCTCTAACAGCTTTTAGTTAGTAAGTTCTTACCAATAAAAATTTAGTTGCAGAAGACTCTCATTCTATCTTTCTAATCTTAACATAACATTATCAAGTTTAGATGTAATTGAAATATTCTATGTATCATTTCCCTTTTGTTGCAGAGGTTGGATGAAATATTTTTGGATTGGGCTGATATACAATCACGAAGTCCTATTTTCCTGTCATGGGCACTGTTAAGATTTTACATCAGAAATGAAAATGGTTTTAAGGTAAAGATTAGATTTGCATGAATTAACATATTCTAGAACTGCTTCATTAGATTGGCATTAGATTCCAGGGGAATGATCTGAGAGAGAGGTTCTAGTTTATATTAAAGTGCTTGTAAGATCAAAACCCAACCCTATGTTTTTGTTACGTTTTCTGGTGTAGAACTAGCGTATAGTTTCATATATTAAAAATTGATTTGCACTTGCACCGTATTAAAGGACATGTGACACGGTTTTTTGACCCTATCATTTTATTAGTTTATATGTTAGAAAATCTTCCAATTATTGATTCTGTATTTTTTTCCGATTTAAATAAGTCAAAGGGGGCCAGAGAAGCCCCTT
This sequence comes from Chrysaora achlyos, assembly GCA_015164055.2. NCBI lineage: Eukaryota > Metazoa > Cnidaria > Scyphozoa > Semaeostomeae > Pelagiidae > Chrysaora > Chrysaora achlyos. The sequence goes on along the minus strand of WUAR02559357.1, from coordinate 18 downwards.
TTAGGGTTTTACCTTATA
>WUAR02559246.1:0-13082 GCA_015164055.2 Chrysaora achlyos | reverse complement strand
ACACTGGGGTGGTATGTAACTACAAAGGGCGTTCTGTTGTTGTTTTGTTTTTGTTTTGTTCTGAAACTGGCCTGTCTGGTTATTAAGGATGTTTTCCGTATTTCTTTGCGTGCGTTTGTATCCTCTGTTTTTAAGGTACTTCAGCAATTCGTTTGATCGTTTGTTGAAGGTGTCAAAGTCAGAGCAAATGCGTTATACCGTCAAAGCAAATACCGTCATTTACCGCACAAAGCGCACTGAAACAGTCACGTGACCGAAACTCGATTTCCCGAATTGCAGAACCAGAGCAGAATAAAGTGACTGCCTCTTTGCAGCAAAAGGTAAAGCTATTAGCAATGGGAAATGTAAGACTGCAACTTCCACAGGTTTTGTAAAATTTTAAGCACCATATTTATGAAAATTATAGAATTTTTTTATGTTTACTCAGACACAGTACACAGGGACAGTATATTGATTCAGTTCATCATCTTGGAAATATTGTAGGATTGAGACCATACACCATGAGGTCTATATTGTGCTTACTCAAATAATAATTGTATGCAAATTACTTGTTGAGAATTGATGAAATGATAATGTAAGACATATTCATAAAGAACCCGCAAATTTAGTTCTGTTTTGCCGATTCAATTCGTTTATTCATTGCCAGTGAGTAATTCCTTCATCTGAGGTTTGGAATCCCTGTGCAATTAATATTGTATCACGTGGTGCGTGTTTTGTGGTTTGGGTGGAGGCTCTCATGTGATGATAACAAATTCTATTTTTGTCAAACAAAAAAGTTTAGAACAGTCGAAGGCGAGAGATGAGCATTCGATTGATGTAATTCTTGGTTTAATCTAACTCAGTACATTGACATGACTGCTAGCAAGGACAAGAGTGTACGTCTAATGAGTCCTGATGTTGATAAATATTTTGGCATGTTGAAGGATCAGTTTTCGTGTGACAATAAAGGAATTCGTCGATCTTCATCTTCAGGACCGAGTCAATCAAGTGTTTTCCGAAGAAGGTTTGAGCATTTGAGCAATGATATATCCCCCAAATATCACCGACATAGCATGGTCGATGGAAGTAATTTATTTGCGAGTAAGCAGCTGAACTTCGATTTTTCTAAAAGCACCAATAATTTGGGTAATAAAGCATTCGATTTTCAAAATTATTCATTGCACATGGGTGATAAACGCTTTTCAAATTCGTATGCTAGCGGAGATTTCCGGGACCTCATGAATAATAATGATACCGATGTGGAAGATTTACAGTCTAAACACATGGAAACAGCTCTGAATCAAGGAAAACTCTTCAGTGTTTCAGAGCAAAACAGAAAAAGAAGGAAAAAAGTATTCGAGAAAGAACGCAAATCATCAAAATAGGCCTGAAGTCCGGTCGCCATGTCAGGTCGTCAAGGTGAAGAATCGAAAACGCCATCGCGTGAGACACGACTAGGTGAAGCCTGGTTTTATAAATAAATATATATTGCCAGCTCAGTTAACAATAGCACTTTTGAATTTATGCAACTCTGAGAAAAGAGTAAGCTAGGTTTGCAGTTTATCTTGCTCTGGTCCGCATCAGGCCTAAACATATTTTCAACGCGTGTAATTTGTGGACAACAAACAGACAAATGTCTAGTCACCGTTATATTTAGATAATTTGATCTGAAATAAACTGAATATGACTAAACGTTATTTATTTTTTCGTAACGACGCATAAATGAATTGGGTATTTTAATCATTCAAAATTCTAATCATGGAAAGAGGCTTAGGCCTGGAGGTGATTTTTATTATATTGCATGTATTGATAGATACAACCATAATCCTGTGGTAATTGTTTGGCAAAGGGCAACCGACCACTAGGGATCTAATAACTTTAACATCTCTTTGGTTTTTGGCAACCCAGAAGGTTCCCTGGCAAGGGAGTGCACAGGCTGTCAGCAATGATCCATTCGAAGGCTTCCCGGAACCCTTTATTTCTCCAGGTGATAATAAAACTATTGAAATTGGATATCTAATTAATTTAAGGAAGATATCATACATGCTGAACTCTTTACATATCATACATGCTGAACTCTTTATTTGTTCACTAGACTAGTCAATGCATACACCCCAAGGTTTTGATGACAATGTTCATGTATATTAACCTGATCAATAAGCATTTAATTAGTCTGCCCTATTAGAATCTAATATGCATTTTACACACATCTTCAGTTGTCCAATATATAGTGTATGTCCAGTATCTGTTTCCTCTGTATTTCCAGAAAGTTATGTTATGTTATTGTGTATGGTATCTATTTTACTTTAAGAGCTGTTAATTTTTTGCCCTGTTAATGCTGCATTTTACAACAGGTTAACAGGGTATTGTTTCGAAGCATTGTTTGTAAATAGCTTGTGTCTGAATTTATCAGTTACCTTCTTTTAGTCCTTATGAAGCAACATTTTTAGACAATTTCAATTAGTTTAATTGTTGTTAAGATTATACGTTTGAGAGATCAAAAAGTTTGTAAATGGAGCCTACCCCTTGCTCCTTTAAACTTTGCTAGTTTTTGTTTAACCAACAAAATGCCCTTTTCTCCAAACTACCAAATATTTCCAAAACCCTTCTTGTGTGATGTTAGTATTTATAGTTTAATTGTGGTGAAATCATATTTGTCTTGAATAATAATGCATGCATTTTTAAAACTTTATGAGAATTAAAATTTACTTAGCTTAGATGCTATCCCAATCTTCCAGTTATCTGTAAAATATGTATAAAAACTTATACTGTGTTATTGCACATTTGACAGATTTTTGTTTCTTATTTTATCAATATATCCAAAACATTTGATGTGACTTCCTGTCCGGCTATTCCTTTTATTTTCCTCCAAACATTAATGTAAAGATGCTAAAAGCATAAGATATTTTGGCATTCTATCTGTAGACAAGGAGTAGTATCAAGTAGCTTGAAAGTTCTAGAGCTGAAAGTCCAATTTTTGATAGAATTACAAAATTTAATAAATTAATAGATATGCGAAGATTTTATGAAAATCTGATTTGAAAGGAGAATTTCAGAGTAAGAGAGTTTTAATGCACTTGCTATGGAAGTTGCTAGATTCACTAAATATCTCCCAACTTTGCTGACATGATGTTGGGCAAAATTCTTTGGCATATTCCAAAGATCTAGTTTTTCTAAAAACTTGCATCCTCCATTTGATTCCCGAAGCTTTCATGATTTTGTGCTTGGGGAGGGGGGGGGGACAGAGCACTGATCTCAATGGGACAGAGCCGAAACTGCGAACGCATGCGCGAACGTTTGCAACTCTGAACTGCAGCAACACTCTTTAGATCGAGGCGTAGGCGACGGAAAACCCTGACGAAGTTAATCTTTATTTTTCGATCTTCAGAGGCGGTATCAATTATCGCTCAGTTGTATCAATTTTTGCAGTGCGAACGGTAAAATGTGCTTTTTGGCAGACGACCTTTTTTCTACTAATCTTTAAAGGAAAGGTTGACGTCATTTTATGCAATATCTGCACTATTGGTGAATGAATAAAGACATGCTCAGTAAGCTCCCTCGTGAATTATAGAAAAAGATCGAAAAGATATTAACGACGTCGGTTTTTTTGTTGTTTCGAATTTCTTCGGTAATCAGAAATTTTGAAGACCTTACCATGGTCTATAACATAACTAGCTCAAAGTGCTTTCGACGCAAAGAAAACCTCGTTTGCAAAATGATACTATGGTAAAGCCAACCCTTGACTTTTTTTCCATAGTGAGTAATCCTTTGCTTTTATATACAATTAAAAAATTCCCCCCTCATTTCTTTTTAATTAATTTATTCGAATAGACATAACAGTGGCTACCTCCTTTCATTGCGAAATTTGTTACTCTATTTCATTCTATTTCACAGTAAAAAATGTTGTAGCTAGTGTCTGTGATTTAACAACGAGCTCATGCTCAAAACATTTCAAAAGTTACTTGCTGTGGTAAAATAACTAAAAAGCCACACCGAAACGCAATGGGCCGAGTGAGTAGTTTCCATGTCCCCAGCAACTCTCCATAACTATAACTATAACTATAACAGAGTCACATATCAAGCAGGATGGTTGTGAAATTGCTTCATTATGCTTGCAGTTTCCATGAATATCACTGAAATTTTTATATATTTATATGGAAACTGCAAGCATAATGAAGCAATTTCCAACCCCATGCATCTCTATCTCTTTTGAGGTTTCCAGGTAAACGCGAGTTATCTACTTTTTTACGGCGATTTAAATTATCAAACTGCCCATCCGAAAATCCAGGGGCGGGCAAGTACTGTAAAATATATGACCCCATGCTTGTCCGAAGAAGGGATTGGAAAAATAACCGGTTCTTTTTTCACACAGTAGCTACGTCTTGCCTGCCTAAAACAACCAGTTTTTGGGACAAAGGTGACATTTTAAAACCAGTCTACTTTTTCATCAACTTGTCACAAGTTATTTAACCTCCTAACAAATCAAAATCCTTATTGAAATTGTCCACCAAATAAGTTAAAAATAAAACGGAAATTTTGAGCGACTTTCTGTACCTGAATCGAATCTGAGTCCAATGTGAGCCTGAGTCTGGAAGAGACGAATATTCGTCTAACTTGCATTCGTCCGTGGTAAGCTCCTGCGTACGGCTAAGCCAGATTGACTAAGATGGAAGGCAGAGATTTTGATTTTGTTGTATTTGGAGCGAGTGGCTTCACTGGGCAATATGTTGCCCTTGAACTGGCAAAATACTGCAAGGACAAAAAGAGGCCTTGGGCAATATCAGGCAGGTCAAAGGAGAAGCTTGCGCAAGTTCTCGAAAGAATTGAAACCGAGACAGGTATAAATAGGCTTTTTACCTGGATTGGAGAGTGGGGTGGGGAATGGAGGTACTCATTGTATCCACTAAAATGAAAGTGCTTCTATCCTCATTGTTTCCTGTTTTGTGAGGGAAAGTATCTCTAAATCATGATATGTGATTTTGATAAAAAACCTTTATACCTGGGTCTTAAAGCGTTTTTTGCCCTTGAATTATTTTGTTTAAAGCCTAGGGTATGACATCATCATAATCACCACCACCGTCAACAAAACTTGGGTTTGGGTTATACAAAATGGGGGCAGACTGCAAAGATTGGTTCAAGGGCCTCCAAGACTACTGTACTCTGTAATCCGGGCTGGGTATTTTGTATTCCAGTCAACCCTGAAGAGGGCAAAGGTGTTGAGGGCAGAATTGAACTAATTTTATCATATCATAATATACACCAGCTCACTACAGTGTCGCTGCGCAGCACCCTCGTTTGTGCCCAGTCTTGCCTCGGGGGGTCAATTTTGATAAAAGTTCTCTGTTCTGTGTTGCTCCAACTCACCAATTTCCTGTGTCATTTTTATCCTTCTCTGGCAAATTATGTGCATCCATGCATAGTCGAGGCAAACAAACTTGACATCTATCATAGCAACCATGGATCTATTGACATTTTAAAGGCACTGGACAGGGATCACAGAAAATAGTTCTTTGTCTTCTCACAGTGGGAACACAGCAATTGAAAGCAGTTGTTTTAGATAGGTTTAGAAAGGCAGTGACAGTTGGAAAACACAGCAAACCCAGACAAAAAATCAGACGTCATCTGACTTCTACTTAAAAATTCGAAGGAGATTACGAAAATAGATTTTTTTAATAATACAATGCAAACACAAAAACCTGCTAGTAGCAGAGCCCTGGCAAAGTAAAGTAGGCTGGACCAGCCGGCAATGGAAACCTGAATGCAGACACACAAACATACATTTGCGTGTTATAATATAGATACTATACACTAAATGGAAGTGCAAAGTTAATTAGGGGTTCCATGTAGAAATGAATTTTTATTGTTCTCTCCTGCTCTTTTTTTTTCACTATACTGGTATAAATGTTCAACATCAGGTTTCATTAAATGCAACTCTACAGTTGTAAGATGACATTGAAAGAGGCTTTCAGGGAAACATGTTCTAAGGTGATGGATTTGGATTGTAGTCTATTTTGTGTGTTACATGATGTTTGTCAACATCAATGACCTGCCTCAAAATTTGTGGAATGGAGCAAAGGCTGTTACAACAATAAATATTGGATAATAATAATAATATTGTTTGTTATTAATTTTTAATAATAAATTAACAGATAAATCAAAATTTTCAAAATTGAATAACAATGACCAGTCTGTCTGATTTGGATGCACTACAAAATGTGTTTACTTAAATTGTAACAAATGTTTTATTGTTTGGTTCTGCAATAACAGTGTATTTGCTTTCACTATTTTGCTAAATCATTCCATTATGATTTCATGCCTGTGCCCTGCATCTCTTATTTCCTGCCAGAAAGAATTTGATGGAGCTTTTCAAGGACTGCAATCTGTAACCAAAAGCAGCTAAATCTGAAAAAGCAATCAATAAATCAGTAAAAAATGTTTAAGAGTTGTTTTAAGCCAATCTGAAGGTCATGGTCACACAAAAATTCAGCTCACTTTGTTTACTTGTCAAATCTTGTTTCTCATTTCCCCTTGTTACTTTATTCATGACTACACCCCTGGCTAGGTGTGCATATACTACAGGGGGTCCAAGAGAGTGCTCACCCAGAAATTCAGAAGACAATATGCATTATTGACCATACTCAGTCAGCCATCATAGATTGGTGGAGTGTGGTAGCCCTTTAGCATCTAAGCATCTAAGAGGTTACAAAATAATATAGAATAATGTCTATTTACCACATTTACACTCTGCAGATCTGCAGATGGTATCTGGCACATTTCCTTTGTGCAAAAATTTTTAATGCTCTCCTTTCTGACAGACAAATCCATGATTCATGAAGGATTTAACTGATTGACTGTGTTTAGAATTTACAGTCTTTTAGGTTGCTTTGGTGAGCCATTATTCTTTCATCTATATTTAGTTGCTGTCAATGTCATAGTTTTCATAACATCCCCTCAATCCACGCTTATTCTTCCATGATGATCCATTCAAACTCAGATAATCCTTTCAAACATTTTTGAAACAGATAATTATACAGATAGGCCTGTTATAAGCTTTCCTGCCTGAAACACCCGGTTTAAAGATTGGGGAAACAGCAGGTTTTTTTTATTTCAGCTGTACATATATATGTAAAGATGCAGCCAGTTAGATATGGCATATCTAACTTTGGCCACCTTGATAATCTTAGTATTTTAACTTTCACTGTCAAATTGCAACTATTAAATGCCTCAATAAAAGACATCACAATCCTTGTGAAAACTCAAGCTAATGGTCAACACCAACCTTTACTTGAGTGTGATGATAGCTACTTTAATGGTTTTTTAAAATTTGTCATAAGTGGCCTCTGTTTTTCATCGAACTAGGCAGGTAGTGCTCTTTTAAACAGGATTCTGCTCCTTAGATGCTGAAATATATAGCATCTGCTAGGGTTTTCTTGGTATTATACCGGTATGAATATTAAAGATATTCAGCAATCATCTGATAAAGTCTCTGTCCAATCTTTTCTAGGGCTGTGACTATTAACTTTACCGGGGGGGGGGGGTTGGTGTCAATTCTAAATTCGTTGTCTGTATTTGATATTTTTGAGGAATACTGCAATAATGAACAGCTCTTAGACTATTTATATTATCTCAGGTTTAGGGCCAATTGGTCCTTCCACATTGCAAAGATTTTGTTATGTTTTGAAAACTTGAAGTAGCCCCTTCATGCTTGAGGTATTTTCTTCACTAACATTCTCAATTTGATAAACAAAAAGTATATTATACTAGCTATCTATTAAAGGAATGAATTATTTAAAGCTAGCTTCTTTTCTGAAGGAACTGTTTTTGTCAAAAACTAGAACTGTCACAAAGTAGCTAACAAAGTAAATATATATGTTTGGAATCTCTGTTGATTGAAACAAACGCTTAGCCAGATTTTCAAATGTTGCAGTTTTGAATGTAAAATTATTACGTCTTTCCTGTAAGTTAAATATCAAGTATAATATCCAGTGTCGCATCCCCCACGCTCCCCAAATAGTAGGGATCTGGTCTTTTCTTCCATCGGGTAACAGTTTCATTATCATGTTTCTTATATACTTGCTTGCTTTCTCTTGTGGGCTCCGTCGAAATCTTTACAGTCATAATATCTTACAAAACATTTGGCGTCGCCTAGCAAGCGTTCCTTTTGGTGCCGTTAAACAAACTACTACAACTTGTGGTTATTCTGGCTTACAACCCTCTGCCACCACTTTTAGACTTGAAGTAGTATGGGCTTAATATGATGGAATTCATTTTCTTTTAAACAGGTAATGACCTATGTGATGTTGCAATTGTAGCTGCTGATGTAAATGATGAAAAATCACTTTTGACAATGTGTGCAAGATCCAAAGTGGTGCTCGCCTGTGTTGGACCTGTAAGTGGTTTTTAATTCCTGCCTCTGATGTTAACTTTGTATATTTTTGTAAACAACATTCCCACATGTTACACATTTACATGCTTTTTTCAATCGTTCTCTCTACCCTCCAAAGAACCCAAAATCTTTACAATCACATAAACTGCTGCAGTGATCAAACTCGCTGTTTTATTAGTTTTGTTAACGCAATAGGTTTTGTTATAGAGTTTGATACCTATTGTCTAAAAACGACTGGCCCAAAATCACACCGTCCATTTTCCTTCTGTTCCTTTGCTCTTCCGTGTAACAATAGTAAAAAAATTAATTTGGAATATTTGTGGTCATTGGCGATGAATTACGACTTACGAATGTTTTGGCCAGTAAAAGGATTATTGAACGTCTCTGTAGTAATTAAGAGGGGATTTTCTACTCGCTAAGCTTTTCGATTTTTTTCTGCTTTTAGTATCGATTTTATGGTGAGCCAGTTGTTAAAGCTTGCCTGAAATCAAAGACACATTATGTGGATGTCTGTGGAGAGCCAGAGGTAAATTGTAACCACTGCAATTTGTGAAGCAATTACGAATTCAGAACTTAAGGATTCTTCGATAATTTATAATAAAACTTGCCAAAACTGAACTTTTGATTGACTAGCTTTTGCATCAGCAAAAACGCACACAAAATGTAGCCAGATGTTATTGAACCTGATTTCTATTCCAACCAAGGTCTGTTGCCTTTTTTACTGTTTGCATCGTTCAGTTACTGATAATCATCCGAATTTAGGTGACTTTCATCACACTATTTTCCCACTTGCAGTTTCTTGAGAGAATGCAGCTGCTTTACCACAAAGAAGCACAGGAGGCTGGCATTCATATTATTGGCGCTTGTGGGTTTGATTCAATACCTGCAGATTGTGGCATTGAATATCTAAGAGGCAATTTTGAAGGTGAATTTCAGACTTTCCCTGCATATTCTTTATGAATTCACATTATCCTATTTCGTGGTACATCAATGTGTGCAATTAGATTATAGCTGTTGAAGTGCTTAGATGCCTTATCATAAAGCAAGCTGTTTGCCTGAAGAGACAATCGAATTAGAGAAAGTATTAAGCCAAAAGAAACTGCAAACAAAGGTCTTTCAATCCTGGAAATTGATGCCATGATATATTGATTTTCGGGGGGGTTTCGAAGGTCCTTAGTGACTTTATCAAACCACTTTTATAAACCACAGTAATGTTAGTACGGGTATCATCTAAACTACCAACAAAAAAGTATGTTTTTTTAACAGTAATAAATAAAGTATTTTTGACTTGCACTTGTATACCGATTAAGCTAGAGTTTTTATCGCGATAAAACAGCATCTTTTATGATATATATATATATATAACCCAACATACCATAGCCAAGAACTGAGAATGTTGGAAATCAAATAAAATTTGATGTTATATAGCAAATCTATAGGCTCAAATTCAAGAAATGAAATGCTTTTGTTGAAGAACAGCCTGCATCAGCTGCACCTTTGTTAAATAAAAAAAACTTAGACAATTTGACATAAATTTGCACAGCATATTCCCAAATTATTATGTGGTGTCGTCTTTTTCTACAACATACGCAGGAATATCATAGCTCTAGCAGGCTGTTTGTAATGCAGTGAAAAAGTCTTTAGTTCAAGATGTTTTTGAACAGAGCACTGTAAAAACACAAATATTTGCTAATGTTCATAATATATCTTTAGTCCCTGTCTACCTTCAAACGCGCCAACAAGAAACTGACTTGAAGCAAGCTGATTTTCTGAAATTGTAAGAGGAAATGTTATTGAATTATAAGGGAGGTGTAACTCTACCAAAATCCTTTTTGTGGGAGGAAATATTCAGGAACCCAAGAGTCTGACTTGAAAACCGGGTTTGTCATTGACGGGTTATCGCGGTATATGGAGTTATGTTACATGGGCTACCGAGTTACCCGCGTTCTGTAGATTTGCGAAGTAAACCCGGTCGAGCTTTTTTCGTTCAGCTGCTTGATAATTCGGCTGTATGAGTGAGATCTCATTAAAAGATATTGATCTTGGCTAGCCGATTTTCTTTGCCGTCCCATAAAAAACTAATCTTACTTGACGAATTTCTTGGTTTTCTTTCATCAGATAATGCAATAAAAAATATAGACCCGAAAATGGATTGTTGCGTCAGTTGAATTTATCTGTGCAAGCCTGATAACTTCATATAAGCGCTCATTTATTTTTATCCCGCCAAGCCGAGTAATTCGCTATGCGGGGTTTACTCTTGCTCCTAAGAACAACCAGATACTGCATATTATTCTTAAATGAGAACCAGTGTCACATTTCAGGTTCATGAAACATGACAAATGTACTTCAGCCATGCCAAACATTGCGAAATTGAAATATAATAAATTTAAATATAAACATATCTTAATTTTCTAATTCTTTTCTCTTGACCTTGTATTCATGTAGTTCCTCTTTCTGAATAAACCTTGCCTTTGTTTTGTCGTAATTGTTTTTGTGCGATTAGGTGAGCTGACAGCGGTCGAATCATACATTAAGTGTCACGGCCAACCTCAGGTATGTATATTATCAGCAGGCTGTTAATATCTTCACCTCTTTTGTCCTTGAGTTATGTCTTCTTTGTAGCGCCATTGTCTTCAAATATACAAATATGAATGCCTGATATAAATTTCATGCATGGGTACATTCAGCACATCCACTAAAAGCTTCGCAGTTAGGGCAGAGGATTCACTGCATTGAACCTGAAGTGTTAGTGAGGCAATGCAGCCTTATCCTTCCTATTGGTTGGACTGCATTTGTTGGTTGCCTTTCTTGAGGAACACGAGAGATTCAATCATATATACAAGCAGCTACAGTGCTGCTTTATAGAACGTGCAACCCCTCGTCAACGCTAACCTAACAGCCATAATAGACTTACGGAGAAAGACGAATCAACTATTTAATATGTGTGAAGAATAATTTCAAGGACTATTTAACTGACTTTTTTAAGCAAATCATTGTTTTGGGAGGCAGAAATAAAGTATGAATGTAGAAAAATTTAAAATCATTAAGGTATTAAGATTTCGAATTTGCACCTACTAGTGCTTGACTTCGTTTTACTTTCGAACAAGTTTAAATACTTTCTGATGCATTTTAATGGATTTATCTTTTATCATTTATTTCATTTCCATGTAAAAAGGGTAACTTTGGGACGTACGAGTCTCTAATACACGGTTACCTGAATAGTGGAAAGTTAAAAGATGTCAGAAGAAACCTGATGCCCAATAAAATGACATTTAGTGGGCCAAAAATGAAGAAAAGGTAACAGACTCATTTTCATAAGAAAATAATGAATAATGTTTGCTTTTATCATTTTTTTCTTATTCTCTTGGTCTTAACTCGTTTGTCTATAATGGACTTCATATTTTTGCTCATTTTAGAGGAGTTTTGTTCCACAGTAAACAAGAGAATCAGTGGAGCATGCTGTTTATGGGAGCAGATCCGTCGGTAGTTCGTCGTACGCAATATTACCAGCAAGAAAACTACAACAAAACTCCAATTCAATATTCTGCGTATTTTTGCTTGAAGAATTTCATTCAACTGCTGGGATTTTTGATATTTGGTTTTTTTCTTGCTGTCCTTGCACCCTTTCAATTCGGAAGATTTTTATTGAAAAAGGTATTTCAATTTCATGAAAATGTATTATTCCTTCCTTTTTGTAGCTATTAGTGTAGTTTGGTGATAAAGACTTAAACACTGAGCACTGACTAGATATTTAATAACGTGTAAAATTGAAACATTGAAGGTATTGTTGCGTTGACTACTAAGCACTTTATAGCGAAACTAACATATAGTTAATTCCATGTGAACCTTAATTTGTTAGCTGGATCTATTCGCATTTTAGTGTCTGTAGAAGCAATATGTTACCTCAAAAACAGTCCTATTTTTGTTGCTGTTGTGCTAATGCTAATTATAATTACTGATACTAAATAGATTTCCAGTACTTATGCTCTTTCAGTTCTTGTGTTTTATTTCAAGTGCAATGTTATTCATTTTATGATATTTCATCTGCTTCTTTTTGTTCCGTGTGAATTTGTAAACTTTTCGTAAACGATTATAAATTCGTTTCTCCTTAGTATCCAAAACTTTTCACCTTTGGAGTATTCTCTCGTGATGGAGTAAGTCGCAAAGTGGTAAGACGCCTTACAACTTTTGTTTTGTTTCCTCACTATTGTGTATTTCGTTCTTTTGTTTCAACAATTATCTATGGCATGCCTTGCCAACAAAAATTATTTATGGTGTGTTTGTTAATGTTGTGTGTGGTGTGTATGTCGGCCGTGTGTGGCGTGTATGAAAACCTGTGTTTATGTGTGTATATCTTGATTTCTCGCAAACCGTTTTTCTCAGTTATCAGTTTGTCGATTATACACGTCACACACCACTGACAAGCACGCCACACACGATTGACATACACGTCACACAGAACTGACATACAATTTACATACACGCTATACACAACTGACATCAAGCCACATAAAATTGGCATACGCGCACACACAACTGACATGCATGCTACTGACATCACGTCGCACACAATTGACTTAGACGCCACCCACACTTTACATCACGCCACATACAACTGACATACACGCCACACATAACTAACATGCACGCTACTGACATCACCCGGCACACAATTGACATACACGCCGCACACAACTGACATCACGCCACACACAAC
>WUAR02559135.1:0-13083 GCA_015164055.2 Chrysaora achlyos | reverse complement strand
TGGAAAATTGTGATATATTAGATGTATTATTCGTTTGAAATTTAAATTAGATTATGTATGGGGCATGATCATAGAAAAGGGAAAGGGGAGCACTTGAGATTGAGACAAGCGTCTCCCCAAGATTTTGTAAGAAAGAAAAACTGCCTCTTTATTGCGACCAACATTTGAGCCATGGAAACGAGAGTTAGCAATTATTTGTTTAGCTTCTTGTTAACATCAATAAATTCGAAAAATATAAACTTACATAAGCTCAGTTATTCACATTTTTTCTAGGTTTTTTAACCACAGGTTTTCCTGAAGATTTCGAGTTAATTCGAAATTTTTTCCACTGAAATGTCTATGTCCATTTTGCTTCAAGAAATGCGGATCAAGGACTGAAATGGAAAGGCATTTTAAACTTCTAAATCTTTAACCTGGTGACAGGCTTGTCCCAGGCCCTTATTTCGTGATTTGACGTCATCAATTTATTCCTTCACACGGCCATAACTCAAAACAAGATCAAATATATTGAAGTTTTATACTGTAAACAACATCCTTACTTACTATCAAAGCTCTTTCCGTAATTGCGAACTCAAAAAAAGTGATAGGTCCACAATGAAGATGTGTGATAATTTTGGGAAATATTTTTGTTAACGAATAGATATTTATTATGATATGTAGTAAGAGATGAAGATGGAGTGCAATTGTTTTATGATGTGTTTACTCTTTTAATTGATTAACAATTATAGATAAAATATATAAATGATCTTTAATGTGCATTTTGTCATAATGGTTACTTTATTATCATCGTGCCTCTGCGCAGGAGCAGGGCATTAAGGCATCACAGATGACAGAACAGAGATAAAGAGATTCCAAAAATCGAGGCAAAATCCCAAGAAATAACTTAGGCCTATACGAATTACTGTGTCAGTTAGTCGTGTGGATTCAAGAATGGCTCAGAAAAAGCAAGGAACGCTGGACAAATTCTTTTCACTGACAAAGTCCCAATCGGAACCTGCACACCGACAAGATGCACTCAAAGCAAAGATACTTGGTATTTATAAACTTTAATGAACTTATCCTACCCAGGAGTGAGGCCTAAATCAAATTTGACCAAGAATAAGGCCTTCCTCTTGATCCAGATGTTTGGCAAAGTCGGGCCCAAGAACATCATTGTTGTTCTGTACGGTTGTTATTATTTCCCTATTTGTTCCAGGTGAAACTCATGGTAACCCGGAAGAAAACAAACATGGAAGGAAATATATAGAAATGACTTTAGATGAGAAACGAAAGCTTTACAAATGTGGAAAAAACTTCGAGGAAGTTAGTGATCTTGTTGTATGGCCTGCCCTGTGGCATGTGACTAAGTCTTCAATCATGAAGCAAGGTATTCGTGACACTGACAATGTCTTTGTTTTTTTTCTTACACTGTTCTTTGGTATGTCAGAAAAAATACATTTAGCTCTTATATCAACAAACATAAACCCCCTCTCTAAAACCAACCCTTCTCACGCCATATTTTTAATTCTGCCCCTAATTTATCTCAAATTTTGAATGAAAAAGCTTGTATTGTCTTGTATCATATGTTTCGCAAAGATTAAAGAAAAGATGAGCCTTTAACAGCCCTAGCCGGATCGTTAGAATAGCCTCCTTCTAGAACTGTCCCAGGGGCTCTATTAAACTTTTATGATAGAGAGCTGAAAATCCATAACGCTATGTAAGGGCGAAAGATGCCTGTCTGATTTTATGGTAGAGATTTGAGAGTCAGCAACAGCACTGGTGAACAAAACAAAAACATCTAAATAATGTCCAATTTAGGTTAATTAGAGGATAGTATAATTCATAATTGATCAAATTATTTACAATATTCAGCTTATATATACAGATTTGTTGGTTGGCCGAAATGACCAGCTGACGCAGAAATGAGGGGGGTTAAAGAAGGAGAAGTAACAGAAAAAAAATAGTGAAATGAAGCAATTGCTATAATTTTAAAAGCTAGCTTGCCCTCACATCTGCTGTACAAGCTTGAGCTTTCATCAAATTAGGACTATTTCTAAAAAGGTTGAAAGAGTTGAAAATTAGCTCTTGTGATGATAAGAGAGGTTTGACTTGATCAAATAACCAATATTCAATATTTTAGGTAAGCCAGAGGGCTTAGAATCTTCATATTCGGTCAATGCAAAGCTGAACAACAAGATTTGCTTGCATCAAGGAGACATCACAAAGCTGGAAATTGATGCCATTGTTAATGCCGGTAAGCACTTTTCTTTGAAATCATTTCCTCATTGTAACACAATTTTCAGATGAACAATGACTATGTAGATATTCATTGCTAAGTTAGTATTTCAATAACTGGTATAATCTGATAAAAACTGTTATTTAATGAATAAATTTCTTTCAGCCAACTCTTCTTTGCTCGGTGGAGGAGGAGGTTTGTTCAATAATTTTTCAATTTTTAATTTTTTTGGCAGCTTAGTCATTACTTCAATCTCAATGAGTCTTTTTCATACGGAATAAATGCAGTTTTGGCGCTACATATTGCATGGGTTCAAATCTTCATATGTGTAATACAGTCAATGAAATGTTGTACTTTCTCATCTGCTTCTGTCAGTTTTGCTCTGACCAAATCTTTATTTCTAGAGAGAAAGTATATATACTGTATTCGAGGGTGTGGTCTTGCTATCCTAAAATGTGTCCCTTTGATTTGACCTTTACTTCCAAATTTGAATTCTCCTTCAACAAAGTATTGTCTTATATAATGTTGTTGTTGGTTAATTCCAATCATTTAAGAACGATGTTTGAAATGCATCTGCAATTGCTTTTTGCTTCCGTAGTTGATGGAGCTATTCACAGAGCTGCTGGATCTAGCCTAAAAGATGAATGCAAAACACTCCGTGGATGTGATACTGGTGATGCAAAGATCACTTCAGGTAGCTTACCATTGTACGTGTTATGGCCTATTATTGAAAACAGAAGAAGCACATGCTAAATTTAAGATAAAACGAGGATTTATTCTAATTTCTAATTATCCCCTTCAGCCTTCTAATCTTTCCTGTCTTGCTTTTTTTACAGGCCACTGTCTTCCAGCTAAATGTGAGTTTTAAGAATTATTTGAATCCATTTCTATTTAAATTACTCCAAGTCAAATAATGAAACAAATCAGGTGTTATTTTTAGCATATTCCGCTGTAAAAAATGACGTCGATTTGGTTGCTGTTCACACTAGAATTCGTGAACCCATTTTGAAGTTGAAAATGATTGCCCCTTCAGCTACACTATACAGAACGCTGTTTTAAGTTTTTCATCGGAGAGGGAAGTTATTGTTGCCCCTGCCCTGCCCCTTTATTGTTACCCCTGCCTCCCCCTAAATAAACATGTTTACATTTTTAAACCCCCCTTCAGATGTCATACATACAGTTGGGCCATTTGGTCATCGGAAAAACAAACCTCTTCTTGAAAGCTGTTATAACAGATGTTTGGAGACGGCATCGAAATTCAACATCAAAACGATGGTGAGAATTTTTAACGTACTTCGCTCTTTCTCTTTCATGTCCCGTGCAACTTGCACCTAATACTACACTGATTTTGAAGCGTTGATTTGGCGCCTGTATTTTATATGTAGGTATATGTATGTAAAACACTTAGGCCTTAAACCAAACAACAGACTTTTGAAGTTTATGATATATTTCACAATATATATATATTTATAGATCTACCAAATCAAAAGCTCCTTACTATAAACTATATAAATTTAATAAAGAATTCGAAAATATAGAGTACTAAAGTTTAACGTTTCGCTTACGCTTCATCAGAAATAAACTTTACAATAATTTGGGGCCTACCTATAAACCTAAATAAGAATGGGGTCGGATGGGAGCAATAACCTAACAATGGGACCTACCTAGTATAGATCTATATTGTGCTACATGTACAGCCGAAAATGCTCAGACGTGGGGTCAGCTGCCCAAACAATCTTCGGTTGTTATTCCTATCAAATACAATCTTTCTTAATATTACCCATGATCTACATTTTCCTTGGTCTGCCTATTTTTCTGTCCGATGAATATCTGATCTATCTAGATCTTCTATTTGTACCTCTATTTGCTGCTGTTTTGCTACATTCGAATATAAAACCGTTTTATAGACATGCAATACACAAGATATTTAATGTGACTAATGACTCACAACTACGATACAAGATTGATAAGTTGTGTTTTCTTTTCAAGGCATTTCCTTGCATTTCAACGGGCGTTTATGGTAAGCATGAGTTTTCTTTTCATTTTGTTTGCTTCTTTTTTATATGCTTTTATTATTATCTGTTTTTGTTACTATTATTACTAAATCAATTGTTGCTCAAAATTCTGGAAATTTCTTAACTTTGTCAACTCTTCCACAGGCTACCCACAGCTGGATGCAGCGCATGTTGCTCTGCAGAGAGTCAGAGAATGGTTGGAGATCGAAAAAAATGCAGCAAATGTAAGTCCTCTTGTCTTTTATCTATTCACCCCAGAAAATAACTAAGAATAGCTGTTAGTAGAACAGCATAAACTGTCTGTTTTGTGGCTGCTTTTATTTTGTGGCTGCAGTGAATGTTTGAAAGAAAGGACGGCCTTGTTGGAGAGGAGGCGTATTTTTTTATGTTCTGCTCAACGCTACGAAATTTATCTTTTTGGATATGTTTGCTTATTTTCTTACGAAATTTAATGTAATAATGACACTTACATTGAATTTTGGTGTCTCCACTCATCGACAAGGAAAGTGTATTACCCCGATCAAATATACACCATAGAGTAAAACCCCTGACCATGAAAGAAGGAGAAGAATTTCTGTCCCAAATATAGACAAGAACCAATCCATCTCTGCAAATTTGCAACCTTCTGCCTGTTTCTGAAGCTGTTTGCTCTCTGTTTTCTTGTTCATTGCGGTACCCTTCTACGCCAAGAAAGCCAAGCCAATATTAGAAACCAGAAACCCCGCTTCTAGGGGCAAGGCTTAAGCCCTACTCTAGGGAAGCGTGGTTGGTTATTGCATGTCCTTGATATGAGGGTTGTGAGGTGAGCTTTGATCCAAAATTATCACAGAAAGCCAGCACGCTGAAATCCTCGGCAAAGACAAAAGTAACTACGTAGAGTGGCCTTTTCTGGAATGTTTAGATTTGCAAAAGTGTATTCCGTGGTAATTCTGCGCCCGGCGTTCAAAACTTTACCTTGGAAAGATAGCACAGATTTTAGGTTTTTTGTACAAAACTTAGAAACATCGAATAAATCCCTTTTTATAGACGCAGATGATTATATTCTGTGTATATCTGAGGCAAGACTGGTCCATTTACACGAACCTTCTACGCTATTATTTTCCTTGTGAAGAAGTTTCGCCAACTGAAACGCCAACAGCTGAAAAAAAGGAAATGGACGAATTGGAGGCAGAAATTTTGAACGCTGATAATGTTCCAGATGCAAATATGGACGACCTTGTATCGATGCTCCAAGAAGAACGAGATGTTTCTGGACAAGAAGTTGCTGGAAGCACCAAAGATTGCCAAGATGGTGAGGATTAGCAAATTTATTAGCAATTTTTATTGCATGATATTCAATTCTTTATTATCATGTATTGGTTTCAACATGATGGAACTGAATATTTTCACTGCATAGGTCTATGAAAATTGTCCCCCTCCAAAGGATTACACCTGCAAATCGCTAATTTTCCTCATAAAACCCCCGGTGAAAAGGTGGTTTGCGTGGACCTGAAGTGTTAATTGCCAGTTTTACTGGGGGTGGAAAAGTAAATTTACTTGTAGGATTCATAACGAAGCTATTTTTTAAAATGTTTTGGAGACATTTTTTGTTTTTAAATGTTCTTCTGTAAAATAAATTTCTAGAGCTGCTAACGATGGAGGTTATAGTAGAAGGGCCTAAATTGAAGTTTTATAATTCGGTAAAACCTAATGTTTATTTTTTAAAGGTGAAGAATTTCCAGAGGGAAAGAAAACCGACTTAACGAAAGCAGAAGAAATGGAGCTTCCGGAATTAGAAGATATTGAAAATAAAGACGACTAAGTGCAGGAATAATGTTTAGAAGATAATGAGATGCTTGCAATAAAGAGCGGAAGGAATTGTCCAATAACAGTAAAAAATCCAAAGGATAAAGTTCCCTTGAACTGAAAAATTTACACAGTTTTTCTTACCCTAATAATATATGGCCTTATTTTATTTTTGTAGCTGCAGCTGGGGCTTATTAGAAAGGGGTACTTATTAGAAAGGGAAGCTAGAAAGAGAGGGGTGCTCAATAGATAGGGGTACGTAATAGAGGGGGGTACTTAAGAACAGAGTTATAAAATTGACCTGCATTCAAGCTTAGCTTATAAGAAAATCGTATAATAACAAGAGGAATAATCACATACGTAGTTAATATTTTTACATCCAGTTTACATATCTTAGATTTTAACGATTTGTGCAAAACTGTTACACGCAATGGATTTATCACTGTTTGAAATTTTGGCAGGTTTTACTAAAATCTTTGCAAATGTCCCCCCGGTATGTCCTTTGGCCAATCGTCCTGGATTTACGCATAAACAGCTCTCGACATCCTGAAACAAAAATTGCAAACTATGATTTAGGCCTCGTTGGGTTGATGATGATTATAATGTCAGTTTCATAATTGTCAGCCAACTAACATATCTTTTTGGTTATTATCCAGTATGTCATATCTTAAATTTCCAATTACCGATTTTTAGCCTATGAACGATTGTCTAGATAGAAATTTTTCCCTTCTTTAGTTGGAGAAATTATTAAGAGGTTTAACCTTAGGAAAGCTTAGGTCAGGGTGTCAGACCGATTAGTTGTGTCCGATTGTCTGGATTAAGTCGTCTCGCCATCTCGAGGCTGGTCTACCTCTTGGTCTCTTGGACTCTTGGAGTCAATTCTGTCATTCGCTTGGTCCATCTGTTCTCCCTAAGTCGTGAAATGTGGCCCACCCAGTGTGTAAACAAGTGCAATTAATAATAATAATCAAATAGATAAAGATTACTGATAGTTAGTAAGCATACCTTGATAAAACAGCGAAGATCACTTGGCATTATAAGGATGTCAGGAGAAATCTGCATCAAGCAATATTGCTCGTAATGCAAATAGTCGATGTTGACGTCATCTGGTGGTGGATTCAGGGGGTAATATCTGACAAGGAAGGAGAATTTTTATTAGACCAGGAATAAAACATAAAACGTTTTTCTACGGGGGTACCAACTGTTACGATTAATTCCTTGCAATGAATATCTGCCAATTACTGCCGCAACTGAAACTTTCTGTCGACTATTTTTTATTTATTTTTAATAATACAGGTATATAAGCCAAGATGGCCCCTAACCCTATTACGTTAAATTTTGACCAATTATACAATATTACTAAACAATAATTTAAGTATTAGCTACATGAACAAAATTTAACTAAAAAGAAGTTGCTAGCTAATCTAATGAATAGAATTAAGAATACATTAGGATACATATATGAATGTATATAGAGGAATTCTCTGCTGGTGAAAATAGGACTAAATTAAGGTGCAAAAATGAGAAAGTTCTGAGTAAAACAGAAGCACTTACGACTGTTGTTTGAGCATATGAGCAACATGGCGCCCGAGACGATCTGATGTACCAGGGGCACTGTAAAGGAGACATAAATAAACAAAAAAATAAATAAAAATCATTACTCAATAAGACAACTTGATCACAAAAAGCTTCTTGATATTGTTGATACTTGACCTCATAAGAAGAGACCTTCTGAGAAGTGCGAAAAGTCATGCGGGATTGTAATTTCATGTCAAAATAGCTTACTCTTATAAAATAGCTTAGTTTTCTTATTAATATTACTCCAAAACAGCAGGTTTGAAATAGTTCTTCTAATAGTTGGAGAAGGTAAAAAAGTGGAAAATAGAAACTCAAAATTTCGATCAAAACATCGAAATTAGGATGAGTTGAGCCCCGTAAACAGTTTACCCCCGATTCAGCTAGCATTTTGCAATTAAAGTCTATTTAACTATCAGTTCTGCAGGGGGTGTCATGAAGATACTATGCTACTTTGAAAGATAAATTTCTCAAGAAACATTTCCAGGCCGTTTACCCCCAAAAAGATGTCATTTGAAATTGACCTACAAAATTTAAAACAACGCGAGATGGCAAACTTACAAGGAAGACACTTCTTCAGCTCCTAAATGAAGAAGAACATCTGTTGACGTAATACCGAAAACGACGTCATTTACCAACATTGTACAAGGATCAGACCATGACATGATTTTCTAAACAAATAAGACAAAAACATGAAAAACGAAAAGAAATAACTTTTGTTAATCCAATATGATATATGATATGAAAATATTTTGCATTTTTTTGCATCAAAAGCAACAACAAATGAAGATTAACTGCATGATTATTAAATTGCTTTCAGGGTGCAAGATAATTGCAGTGCGAAATCGCATATGATAAAGGGTTGGACTTAAAAAGTCGTATCACAATTCACATCTTCCTCTCCAGTGGATTTTTTTTGGTTTTAGTTCTTCTTATAAAGAAAAAGAGCATAAGTCAGTTTCTGAAAAGGTGGGCTTGACATAACAACTTTAACAAAAGATGAAATATGTTTTTAAGTCTAACCTCTTTTATGTTATTTGAGACTTTGTCAGACATTTCAAAAGGAGGCTGCGGGTAAATGGGGTCATGGAAAACATCTCGTTGCGAAGGAACAAAAGCAATTTTCGATCCAGAACTGCAAAAAGAGAAAGTTACATGTAACCATTTGCTATAATTGTTCAGATTGGTTTGCAATATTTCATGACAAAAAAAGGTGATACAATGATACAGGAAAATAAAGGATATTCGTTCAGAATTAACATTGAAACGTCACCACAACAAGCTGAATACAGAGGCCGAGTAGGCCTGCGTTCAGATACCATCCTAAGCAATCCCAAGCAATCCCAAGCAATCCTATGCAATCCTAAGCAATCCCAAGCAATCCTAAGCAATCCTAAGCAATATTAAGCAATCTTAAGCAATCTTAAGCAATCCTAAGCAATCCTAAGCAAGCAATAAGCCTAAGTCTTAATCAAGATTGTCAAAGGATACCCGAGTGGTTAGCACGCACAACTCTGGATGTGAGGGTTCTGAATCCAAGCCTCAGCCCAAACCCATTGTAAAACGTTTTAAACTTTCTGTAGTTCCTTTGAAAAGCAAAAAGAAAGCCCGTGGAGTGGTCACATCAAGAGAAAGGAATATGGTCGCATTGCTTAGATTAGCCCCGGGCTATTTACTTGTTCCTCTGTGCTAAGCGCTTAAATCCACAACTTGCAAAAATAACATGCATGTGCCAACGAACACCAGCAAAGATCGCAACATTTTCAAATAATCGTAAACTCTTGCACCTGGAGCGCAGGACATTCGGCAATAACTCGAATCATATTTACCTGATAGCAGTTGTCATAATCATATTCCTATATTCGGTGAATTTATCTTCAAAGAGGAAATCGACGTCACCTTTCTGGGGGAAAAACACTTTCTAGTTAAATGAATCGTGACAAATTCCTGTACGTATCTCAATGTTATTATTCGGTTGCCTGATGATCGTACAGAGCAGAAAACTAAGTTTCGACAAAACCTAGCGATTTCTTAATCTGTTGTAGCCTACCCTTTCCATATTTGTCTATATGGCAATAATCACTCTAAAGGTATAACCCTTACTATATATCAACAATTTTGGCTGAATCGGCTATCCTCTAGAAAAACAAATCGTTACTTTATCCAATTTTGCTGTTGTAGCTTAAGTGTCCAGCAATTCAGATCAATGTGACTCATGTAAAAAGTCTAGGGAGCCTTAGAAGTAAACCATTTTTATGTATAAAGCTCCTTCGCATAAGATTCGCAGTGACAGGCGACTTACAGCTGCTTTTGTAAAGTTATTTAATGCACAATAAAACTAAAAGATTATGTTTATTTGACAAACCTCAACGGATGGCTGCTTACTATCTACAAACGGTCCCAGCTAAAACGAAATCGATTAAATATTGATATTAATATTAATAATTAGATGTATGGAAAATTAAGAATAAGCACTGTAATAGAGCATGGGTTAATTTTTCCAATAGCGTAACGAAACCTTTTCGATTTATTGCGTCATATTTACCATGATAACGAGGTCAGGCCTCTCTTCTTCAACTATATTCAAGAAATCAGCCAATGGCGCGTGAGATAACATGTCGCTAGTTGCGTAAGGTCCACACGTGACATAAACAACGAAGTTATCTGAGATGAGAGAAAAAGAGATTTGAAAATAATATAACAGATGCTAAATAAAACTTTCTTTTCTTTTTCTGATTTTCTGTGAACACGTCACACAGTAATGGTTTGTTTACAAATGTATAAAGATAACAAGAAATTGCAAGTTTTCAAAGGATATAATGAAATTTAACCTTTTAGAAGATTGATAGCACAAAATTCGATTATTCGTAGCATTTAAGTAGTAAAAGACAGATTTAAAAATGTACTAAAACTTCGTTAAAACGTTTGGATATAAGTATTCTCCAGGAATTGTCAATTATTGATGCAGACGAACATACGGTTTGCAAGTGAATATAAATTTGCAACGTTTTAAAAACGTTTTGTTAAATTTTGGAATCTGCTTTGAGAAGTATATTATTCTGCTCTTTATTCCCCTGCGGAACGGAAACCTCCACAGATATTGAGTTCTGAGTTCCAGTTTCATCTCAGTTGATAGGATTAAGTAAATATCTGTAACTTTGTAGGAAGGTTTTCGGCAAATAAAAGATTGAATTATATATCATAATGAAAATTGAATCTAAACGTTATATTATATACATTTCACCTTTGTTTATTTCATCTTCCGTGTTTATCGTACTGTTAAATGGAAGTCTTACACCCTTCAAAAAAGACCAACAACAACAATTACGAATAGAAAAAAACCCTAAATTGCAGTAGCAGAGGTCCCAGTTGTTCGACAGTTAACAAACGTTTCGAGCAAAGCCCTTCATCACAGCTTTATGAAATCAGTTTTTAGTGATCAGTAAGTTTTGCTTTTGAAAACTAATTAACAACTATTTGCACAAGAATTTAATTAAGTTAGTAGCTAAATGCTAAAATTAAATCCTCAAATTGATTTACATACATCATAAAGTTCTTTGACTATGAAGGAATTCTCTGAGTTCAGTCCTTTTGCAGTAACAACCTAAAATAGCGGAGAAATATGTTCACAAGATCATCTAATGTTGCATGGAGATGAAGAGCTTAAAACGTCTACAAATAATTCCAGTCTCCCAAGAATGGAATTCATACAAAACTAGACCTACTAGATGGCGAGTTTGAGTCGCGTTTTGCAGCGCTAATTAAAGATTGATTGATTGATTGACACATACGCTTGCTATCTTCGCAATGTATGGGTTTCTATGCTTAGCACAGGGGGCCACTGAATAGTAGGCTAATCTAAGCAGTGCGACCCCAGTCTTTCCTCTCGATGTGACCACACCTCGTGATTCATTTTGCCTTTGCGTGGAATTACAGAGAGCTGGCGGCTCTCCTTACTCTTTCATTGTGGATGGGAATCGAACGCACAGCATATAGATTGCCAGTCAGATTCGCTTACTACTTGGCCTTTCTCGCTATAATTCAGCTTTAGCTTCAGCTAGCTGATAAAATCAAATGTAGCTAATAAGGTCGCTTGGTAGCTAATAACAAAAATTCCAACCCAGTATGAGCGACTATGTAGCAAAGGACCCGAGCTCTTGTTATGAAGAGATTGTAATTGACCCGCTTGAAACACTGTCCGCTATTCAATTCTTCACAAACATCAACACAACGAAAATCTACTGCAATGTGAACTTACTTGCCCAGGAAATAGTGAATACGTCGATAGGCCATTGATGTCGAATCGAACCCTTTTTCCATTTGATTTCTTTTGGCAGCCTTCAAGAAGAATCGATTTGGAGTTCAGCTTGCCAACTGCATCACAGCAAAGTCGCCCGCTAACTGTAACAACATTCTGAGAAAGAATCAAGGTCGAGTTGAAAATAAATATTTTGAAATCTTGTGTTATGTTTAATGCAAGATTTTACATTTTACGAGTTTATCCCAGCTAAACAATTTCGAAGAGAGAAAATTTTCTTTTCCGAATACCTGTGTTGGATCTAACAAGCTGCACGTATCTTCAAGGGAAAATGCATCTTTCATGCTATCTGCTACGCTCTCTATTATTCCACTCAGAACTACAAAAAACAACACTCTTAAATTTCCATCGATTTAGTAACAAACAGCCTCTATAAAAGTGGAAACAGCCTATATAAAAATTGGAGACTTAATTCTTGATATGTTTCTCCATAATCAAAGAACTCCTTCGAGTTGTACGACAATGCACAAATGACAATTCTGACAGAAATTTTTAAGAATCTCCTCTATGGGAAAGCCTGTTTATACTAGTTCTCAAAACAACTCAAAGATATCATAAAGGTTAAACTGCAAATCTTTGATGTGGAAATTATAAATCACCAACCATCTGCTTTTTCTGAAATCTTTTGAAACATGTATTTGTATGGTTCCTTTAAATCTGCATCCTCGCTGAAGGGCCTAATCTTTAGTAAGGCTTTCGTTCCTTGCCATTTTTCATTCTTCCCTGATTCTTGAGGATAGGTTACGAGCACATCACCTTTGTTTTTTCTTCCCTGATACTTTGGTGATGGGGTCGCACTGTAAATTAATCACTAGAACAATTAATTCTTTATGTAACACCTAGTTTGTTGTATGCTAAGTAACATGCTAGTGTTTGCTCATTCCATTTGCTCAAACTACTTACAGATTCTATAAAATGAAGGAATTCTTAACCATCAATGCAGTTCTGAACACTGGCAACTTTTAGGATGGTTTTATACCCCTTTCTATGACATCGCTTCCCCTTTGAGTTTTTGTGACATCAAAACACTTGCATATGTCCCAGATTAACGTGCTGAACAGATAAAAAATTAATAACAATTTGCTTCAGATTTGCCCATTGTTTTGTAACTGGCAAATGGTTTACACACTTCATTGTAGATCACAATAATGTAAGACTTACACTGTTCCAGGAGA